>JANCMC010003086.1:1363313-1420826 GCA_024363005.1 Charaxes varanes
TATGACTACACGTTTTTCCATATTCATACAATCCTAACAGGACTCATTAAAACTCTTGCATAAAAACGCGTACCTATAAAAAATGTGATACACTTTAAAGAACTCGACTAAACTCATATAATTAGACACTACGAAACATTTTTAATAAAGGCACAGCAAACACGGCAAGCGCACGCAGAAATCACAAGTATCCAGCCCGCAAAACCTCTTCCTTTGCGCATAAAACAACAAAGTTTTAAAGAGGTGAATTTTCAGAGCACTTTCAACATAATTGACATAGCAAACATGAATTCTAGCAGCGCAAGGACCGCGGTCTGTAACTACATTATGTTTGTGTGCGCTCGCAAAGCTCTTGAACATGTTTGCTGGTGAACATGGGCTTCAAACATGCATGTCTCGGAATAATGATGCTGCCAAGCCGCCTGACACGCGTGACGCTGAATAAAACTTGGAACTTCTCAGTGAAATTATTCCGTTATGCAATAAGATTAACATGTTAATTTACCAAAATACTCTAAATGTGAATACATAGTTTAGAATCATTTGATTGGTGTTTGGGAAGAATGTGTAATGCCCAGACAAGCTGTCTGAGTTTTAGGCGCGAAATATTGTGATGTAAGCTGTTTGCTTTTATTATGAATTAAAATAAATAAAACTATACTAATACTCTTAGTACATGAAGCTGAAAAGTTTGTTTGTTTCTTTGTTTATTTGAACGCGATAATCTCAGGAACTGATGGTACGATTTGAAAATTTTTTTCAGTGTTAGATAGCCCATTTACCGAGAAAGGCTATAGGCTATATATCATCACGTTAAAATTGAATTTGTTTACCTAACTTTACGCGGACGAAGTCGCGGGCGTAGCTAGTAATAAATAATTAGTTAAAGGAAATACAAACTCAGATCGGTCAACCTAAAAAAGAGATAAAAATTAAATAATTTAAATTAACTAAAAGCATTGAGGTAAAGTTAAAAACATTCAAATGTAAATATATTTCTCGACTGTTTTGTGTGCGTAATTTTATATTACGTATTATTTTTCCTTTCCTTTTATAACAAATATTTTACTATAGTCATATATGTACATATAATTTACTAGCGGACCCGGCAGACGCTGTCCTGCCCGAAAGTTACTTGCTATTTACTACATTCTAATATCCTGTAATATTGTCCCCGTTCCCGATTTCTTACCCTTTCCCGCTCCTGTTCCATGATGGTTAATTGTTGTGGCGTTAATGGCTTAAACATGAAAAGTAGATAAATGCTGTCACGACTTTATATGGAGAACTATTTAAGATAAACATTTCCTTCATGCACTATATACGTGTAACTCTAACAGTTTTTGCAGCGCACGACAGAATAGCTAGCAGATGGCAGAATTTTCTTCTACTTACTTAACATTTACCGTCATATTTTGAACAATTCACACAAAATCTTTATAATTTACAGCCTACGCGTTTTTCTGATGTACATATAAACTATGTATTATTGTAAAGTTTTATTCAAATCCAATTAGTAGTTTTTTTTTTCAATGAACGAGCATCAAACATCCAGATGTCTGGATGTATATTTGATGGATGTATGTACAAACTTTCGCGTTTATAATATTAATAGGATTAGCTTAAATAAAAAGAGCTATTACAAGCTCAGCACAGCAAGTAGTTGAAGCATAACCTTTCGTTTTCTCTATTTGGCTATAATTATACGTATTAAAGATTTACTTAATTGTAATATAAAACTCTATCCTTGCGTAACAAATTGGCCAATTTTAGCTTACATAATTACGTTTTCCTTATCCTTATTAGATGAACCAGGGCTATCTTCTTTAATTAATAATTACAGCTATACGTCATTATGCATAATGTTTGTAATCTTTAGTCATATGAATACTACCATATAAAGATACATATATCAATATTAACTGTAATAAAATTATCGTGTATAATTGACAATCTTTATATGATTGATGTTTATTGGATTTATTGTTGATACGATATTGTTTTTTATTGCTTATATAGGTCTTTAAGCTTCCTTCTGTCCATTCCTTCTACAGACCTATGACGTCTACTGCAGAACGTGGACATCTTCTTGTAAGCGTTATTCTGGTCAGAATTAACAAATGTCAGGTGTATTACAATTCACCTCTTTATTTCCTACAAGCCTTTTCGTGGGCCTTGTTGCTTCCTCTGATCTCACTCCAAGAATACCCTTCGTCACGGCATGCGATCCTGAGTTGAGACGAGCCGAGTCTAGTCGAGTCAAGTCAGTCGAATCTCTTCCATACCAGGAGGGCTTTGCTGGGTCCTCATCCCTGATCGACTGACGCTTTATATATTTAGTCAATTCAGTCTCGAAATGATATAATAATTCGTAAATGTAATACGAATGATAAAATAATTCGTAAATGTAAGTTATTAGTTTATTAGTATGTGTTACAATATTGACTTAAATATTGTAACACATACTAGGTAGAAAAAAAACTAGGTACATTAAATGTTAGAGGTTTATTCAACCCTGCGAACCAAATAGCGGGCAATAGCCTAGTATGTATTCAATATCGTCAAACAATGTCTTTTGTCGTAACGAGAACGTTTCAAACAGACAAGGGGTATGGACGTGAACGGAAATGTTGATAAACAGAAATTTAATATTATACGGAGTAAACAAGTATGACTGAGACTATTGCTTTTGAAAGATACTTTATTACTTGAAGGGCGAACTTCCTATGTTACTTAACGAGTCAGAATATGGTGTATCATGTAATTGTCCTATCGAGAACCTATTCTTAAATATTGTAACACATACTAGGTAGAAAAAAAACGAGGTACATTAAATGTTAGAGGTTTATTCAACCCTGCGAACCAAATAGCGGGCAATAGCCTAGTATGTATTCAATATCTTTTTGATGCTGAGGAATTCGTTCACAAGTCTATCAGGAACCAGGCCGGTCACCTACACAAACATATATCAACTGATTACCAAAAATTAAATAACAAAGACACAGTGAATGCTATAATCTAATGTGCTATTCTAAATGTATAAACAACAGTAGCAGAGTGAGTAATTAATTACGAGTAAAGAAAATTAAAGCTCATACTGTCCTATAATTATTCAATCCCGAGGGTGGTTGCTGACCCGGAAGCTGTGACGTCATTGATTTCACACCTCCATGCACTATCGTGTCCATTGTATGAATAAAAAATATTGTTGTCTAAATGAGAGTCACTTGATGATTGCATTATACTAAAAGCTCTTATTTAACTGGACTTATCGGCTTACTTGTGCTATTCTAAACTCATACTTCTTATAATGTACTAGCAGAAGTGCCAATGTCCTTTTGAAAGAAGATATGCCAAGCATCTAGTGCATACTGGTCAATTCCAGCAGGCAACAAGTGTCCCGCGGACCACATGTAGCCCGCAAACCCTCATTATAGCCAGTGGCTGCTTTGTAAATGGCAATTTTTTTTTTCTTATACATAAATAACAGTTAGTCAATTACATGAAACAAGTGTAACATTTAGTTGTATTGTAGTAAAATTTCGAATTTTTAATATTGCTGTTTTTACCTACATAAATAGATAACTACATACTTTTTTCTAAATAATTATTTTACATTGTATAAGGCACCGTTAGTCGTAGCTGAATTAGTCATAGTCAGCCCTCTTGCATCCATTTTTTTAACGACATGGGCTTACGTTGCCGACCTCTGGACTCTAGCCACTTGTGGAAAACAAGAAAAAAGGAATCTCACCTCAATCAAACCATCCGATGTGATCTTCCCGAGCAAGCGCTGGCAACACTGTAAGGCCGTGAGTGCACGACGTAAGTCTCCCTCGCATGTGTCCACAGCCTGATGCAAGACCTCCCCATCGCCCACATCAACGCCTTCTGCTTCACATACTTCTCGAAGCCTGAAGTGTAAAACCGGCTGATAAATATTTAAAAAAAAAAGGTAAGAAAAGACATCATGTATTTGTGAACAGTGCAAAAATAAACAGCTTATTAAACAATTTTTATTTTGTGCTTATTTAATAGAACACCATCAAGCAGCTCAATAATAAATATACAACAAGGAAAATTGGGAATTTGACGCATAAATTACGCAGATTTGCTTAAACTCTGTTTTTTTATTCATGTATGCTACATTCCCTCATTATACCCTAGATCGCCTTTGAAACCTTTCATCATTACAATACGTATCATCAATACAATATGTACAATACGTATTGTATCCTACTAATTTATTTATTGTGTTTATTTCAACAATTCGTATCGGCACAATTTAAATCGAAGTAAAATAAAACGAAAGAATATATTTTTTCTTCCAACTACGCAGTAATTTTATCATTACTCACTACACAATCAGTCAGAAAGGACACCTTTTAAGCTTAGAATCAAAACAGTGCAATAACGTTGTATGAAATTGCATTACTGCAGTATTTTTCATGAGTTCACTGTTTTCTATTTTCACTTGTCTTATTGTCTCCCCTTAGGTTTCATATAAAATGGATTGTATTAGATTAAAAAGACAGTGGCTGAAAATAAAATGGTGTGTATTCTATATGAGTGTTTGACTTTATTACTTCATATTTAGCAAGAAAAGTTTAAAAAATGAAAATAAAGAACGATGTAGTTGAAATAAATATTGATTACGCACCTTACTGAAGTAAATAATTAATGCACTCGTGTTTATTTAGTGCCCTCGCGTTCGCTCGAGCACCAACATAATACTCGTGCATTAATGACTCACTTTGCGCTATATTAATTTCACGTTCTTTCCCATAAATAAATATTGTTTAATTCATAAAAAAAACTTCTTTAGTTATTTGTATAACTAATACAGTAGACATTTTATACTAAATACCTTATACCCAATATCACTGAAGAAAATGTTGTTTCTGAAATGTTGTTAGTTTCTTTTGACACAGAGTTATCAAATAACACATAGAATTATCACACGACACTTATTGAACAGTATAAAGTGAACCTGTAAGCTTACTTCTAAAAAAGAATCCTTTAATCGTTAACAAACGCGTTCTTTGAAATCTCATACTTACACCGACTTTTACACTACTCTCAAAAAAATGTATTTTCGTTTGCGATAAGTTACACGAGAACGTCTTGCTTAAGTTCGATTTTTTTCAATGTATATTACACATGTTAATGCTTTTTTAAATTAGCGTCTTGTGTCCCACTGCTGGGCAACCCGTCTCGATCCATTTTCCTCTTTCCTGGGTCAATCTCACCCACAACTTCCCCCAGCATTGCCGCCACTTCACGCCGATCTCATGTGAGAAAGAGGTACTGGTACCCGGACGCGCCGGCCCAATTTGGCTTAAAGCATGTCGTTACCTCTAATTAGAAAGACAGGAGTAAGGGAAAGAGATGGAGTGAAAGGATATACAGATAGATGGGGAGGAGAGAAAGCATGCGGATACTACTGTCACGGACGATAAAGGGCAAGTGACAATAGCAAAAAGCAGCTTCAGTTTTTCATCATTTTTTTACAGAGGAACTACATCCCAACATATTAAGGGAACTAGGGCGGGCTGTATACGCTCCCTTGAGGGAGCTGATGCCGCGGTACACCGATCTGCAGACCACCATGTTTTTAAGCTACTTGGATGACCCCCTGCTTAAACAAGTAAGCTATATTTGAGGTATCCGACAGAATCCATGAAGAGTTATCCGATTTTGATGAGATTTTCACTGACAGAGAAAGAGAAGAGGTCATATAGTAGCCATATACGACTGTCTGTAAAAAGGAAGTTGTGGAAGAGAGAAAAAAGTTTATTAACCACAAATTTACACATTTTCAGGAGGATCTTCTGGAATATTCCAGAGCAGTTCTATCCATAGCGGAAAGGAGCGAAGGCTGGTTGGCCACAGCGTATTCTAGAGGGAAGAAGATAGCGGGTGACGCCGCGTATCCCTTCTACGCACCTTCTGTTGAGGTAAGGTTCTTTCCTGTTGGATTTAATTTAAGGTTGCCTTGATTTTATACGGTTTAAATAATTTATACATATAAATAAAATTTAAACGTCTGTTTAATTTTTTACTAATTACATATGCCTATATATACGATACGTATAGCAAAAACGCAACTTATTTTTTTTCCGTCTGTCTGTTTGCTCCGGATAATCACCGGAACGGCAGACTCATATCGACTTTCTTTTTCTTCTTTTTCTCGTGTTGATGGTCCATCAAACGGTTCCAACCCAAAATTTACCCAAGCGAACAGCATCCATTATCTGTGGCTCGTATCAAGGCCTCCTGCATACAGATGGCGGGGCAGGAAGGACACGATAGAAGATGCTCCATTTGCAGGGGAGCCGCACCACACAAACACCCCAAGTCAGAGTCATTCAAGAATCCTCACCTGAATAAGTTAATTGCTTCGACAACTTATGTCCGGAGTCTATTTAAAGACTTCAAAATTGCTGATGAGCCAATTAGCCAATTTGTACATATATCACAAATAAATACATAATGTTATTTAGCCTCTTTTGTACCCACCTCTTTTCCCTACTGTATTCTTTTTATGTGTTAATTTCCATTTTGGTATACAATATAGCGTATAAATATAATAAATAAATAAAGTAATTCGCCTACCTATTTGGCTCTAATTATATTATATTACCATAAACGTTTTTACAATTTTAAGTTAAGAGTTTACTGGCATAAGTCTTTCCACTACACAAACAGGATTACAGTGACCTTTGAGGTCTTGGTACAGTCAAGGAGCTTCTGGAAAAATTAGGCCGCCTTCAATATTTGTTTTCTTTATATGTAATGAACATAATATAATAATTATAAGAAATTACGAAATAATTTTATATTGATGAAAAAAATCCTTAATAAAATCATTGGGCGCCAGGCGCCTTAAGGATTTAAGGATATCCACCCATACGCCTTTAACATTCCACCTTCCGGTACAAAGTGTTTCGTTGCTTCCTTTTGTATACGAGCGGCCCAAGCGCGCCACACTCTTCCGGCGCGGCGTCTCTCTTTCCAGATGAATATAATATTTACTTTTCTTTTAGGCAGGAGTCCATCACAGACAGCCTTAAGGCCCTCAGGTGTGATTGCAGCCAAGCGTATGCTTATCTTTAATCAAAAAATAAATTAAAATTAGAAAATACTTTTAAAATATAGTTTTTTTACAACAATCAATAAGCGGAAAGTAATATCTTTTAACTACCTCAGTAAAACATTGTTGTTTTCATTAAAACTTTAGTTTTAATCTCAATAAAGACATTCCTATGCCCTTTGCTTATCAAAAACGAACAGGTTTTAGTTCATTTAGAATTTAAATATACAAATTGGAATTGCAAAAAGCAATTGCGAATTATATGACGTAAGCGATAAATAATAAAGAAAACAAAAAAAGAAACAGAAGCTGTTAGTGAACTTCTACTCTTTAGTCTCTTTTTTTGGACTTTGCATACGTTAATAATAAATAAAGGCTTTCATGGTCACAACTGTGACAAAACTAACACTCACTTAAGTTAATAACTGCACCATCTTTAAGATTTGCAGTTTTCTCGGAAAAAAGTTCATCGTAATTTTTTGTCAAATTGCATCATAATAAAGGATAATTATTAATTAAACACTATTTGTTTTTAGGACTAGGGATATATTAAACGCCCCTTAACGTTATTATTACATCCAGTCTTCGTTATATAGAAATCTTTTCCTGCCTTACAAAAGCTATTTTTAAACTATCTGAAATGTTAAAAATATGCAACACAAATTCTACTTTATAGAATAGTTAGCCTACTTTTGAAAATAGACTCGAATATGAAATCTATTTGAGGCTCTAATAGGTAACGGGGTATGAATAAGCTACTACCTTTAACTATCTACAGAAGGAAAAAATTCAAGGGTCTGTTTGTAACGATATACGTTTCTTATAACAAAAAAATATTACTCTTGACGAATATCTTTGGACCGTACGGATTGATTTGGTGGGACTTTCCCTGGGCAGATAACTAACATATAACTGAAACTATTATTTTTTTGTTGTTGTTAATAAGTAAGTTTAAGAACCTACCTTGTCATCTCGTCACGTTGATATATTTTTATTTATGCCGTTAATTTGAAACAATATTAAATCAAAATTCATGTATTCACTCAGGGTTTTTACAACTGTGAAAGTCATTTTTGTATATATATTTTTTAATAATTCAGGTCATAATAATTATACAAATTACAACTAACTTTAAGAGGGTTCTTCGCGTCCTGGTCTGAGAGAAGCCCACAACAAACTCGGTCGGGTAAAATATTTTTAATTCTATCCAGACATATAACGGCAGCTATTCCACATCCATAAATAAATCTGAATTGTTTCGAGCACAAGCAGAAATACGAAACTTTGTGGCAATTTGCTTTTATGCGTCTTTTTGAATCTCCCCTTTTCTTACGTACCTTATCATCGCCGAAAGCTCTTAAAATGCGAGACCTAAAAAGGTTACGACGTAAAACAGGATCCCAAGCACACTTACCTCACTTAAACCTGCTGACTGAAGGCTATTTAATCACAATCGGTTGTAAGGTTCTATACAATTACTAGGGGAAGGTATGGAGACCTTTTTCATCGTTGAATAGTTTACACACTTAAGATTCAAATGTCCTTTATATAGCAATCAGAAGTATAGTCCGTAAGCAGCAACCAGTAGTAAAGATAGCAACCAGTAGTATATTTAGTTATTTTGAGGAGGTCGTGGACTAATCAGTGGTCGGCATTTGAGTCGATGGCTAGGTTAAGTTGCTCTTGCTGCGACCGGCTGATGGATGGATTACTTCGACGAAACCTGATTCAATCAGCTAATGGGGCACGCGATGCGACATCTCAATGTGTACCTCGGGGGCAATGGGGCTACCGCGTCGAATGATTTGGAATTCCGCAAATATATTTACCTCGAATTCTGTTTCTCTAACGCCGGAGCCAGACATAGCTCAAAGTGTTTATACATTTTTGTACATCCTTCCTTGAAGACTACAAAGTACTACAAAACTTTGCACAGTTAGACAAAGTCCCAGGCCATACTACATGATCATTGAAATGATCATTCAAATTAAGCTATGTCTGGCTCTGGCTTAATAATAATTAATTGAAAACGCCTACTTCAGATATAAAGCCCTTGATCATATCGGTTGAGTTCCGTACCTGAAACGACAAAACGGACCTTCGTTGCTAGTCTGCCTGTCAAGACCCTTTTTCCCAGGAACGCGTAGGGTTATAAAGTTGAAATCATTCACACTATCATTCCCTTGAAGCTGTGAAAAAAATCAACCCTTTAAGTGCCATTAAAAGATATGGTCGGTTATGTCACATTTTCCATACATATTTTGCAAAGGGAACCAAATCTATAGAGTACTTCCCGTTGACCCAGAATTATGAAAATTTGCAAGAAGTATAGGAAGAAATTCGAACTATCTACGCTCATTGTCAATTACGATACCAGAAGGCTCTAAAGGCTTTTGAGGAATAAGTATTGTCTATGGTTGTACGAGGCAGGAAAATCTTCTCTGTATTGTAAATTTTTGAAACCATTACTTAAGTATATAGGTATCGGCAGTGTTGATAGAATCTTGGGTGAAGACGCGGACAAAATATAACATATAACTTTTAAAAAATAAGATACTGAACCACATGTAGCAGCTGTCCATGTCACTTTTGTGTATTTTTTGTTTGTGCGCGGCACGGGCGCAGCGCAGGCTGCATTTAAGATTGTGCCGAACGGGCGACGGCAGGTGATATCCCAATACAAAAAACTAGTGCGACCACACGGACAAATATTCTCAAGACATTGTAAAAAGTGTCAGAAATCATATGGTTCGAGACAGGGCCGGTCCTACCATAGGGGGGAACGGAGCGGCCGCTCCAGGCGCCGAGTCCCGGGGGATGCTGCAGAAAGGGGGCGACTTTAGATATAATTTATATTAAAAAACAAAAACATTGCTAGTAGGCCTCTAAAGGGATTTTTTTTATTTTAAATTAAATATAAAAATTAATATTAAAAATAATTAAATTATTATGGCCGCGCCCCAGCCCAGCGCGCGCGCCAGGTCGTTGCCCGTGCCCGTGGGCAGCAGGCCCACGGGAGCCTGCCGACCGACCCGAATATCACCCGTTGCAGTGCAAACGGCAACCTCGAGACGAAAAACCAAAAACTAACAAGACTTCAAATTGGCAAAAGTAGACCAAATTGAAATGAAACCACCAAAAACACCAGCTTTTAAATAAAAAAGGTATCATCGAAATCGGTTCACAGTTGTTACCAATATGTAATTGTTTGCTGACCTAAAAGTACTATCTTTGGATACATATAAACCTCGAAATTGACCGATTGATAAAGTTGACATACGTCCAGAGGCTAAACGACTGAAGTTGTACCGGAGCCAGATGTAACTCAAAGTGTTACGTAGTACATTTGTCCTTGAAGTCTACAAAGTTCTACAAAACTTTGTGCTATTACACACTACGTGACCATTGAAATGATCATTCAAATGAAGCTACGTCTGGCTCCAACATTAGAGACACATTTTCGGATGGTAGATTTCGTGGTGTAGGTGGATAAGTGTAGCTCAGGTGAGCAATAAAAGTGTTTTGGAAAATTCAAATCATACATTCAGATAGAGGTTGTTATAGGGTGAAACTTTTTTGTACGAAAAAATTAACCGGGGTAAGACCGCAGATATAGTTTACTAGTTAAGTATTATTTTGGACCCCACCCTAAGCCTAGGGGTAAAGGAAGAGGTGGAGTAATACGATATAAAGGTAAATAGAGGAAAGAAGAAAGGATGTGAATACTATATCTGATCAGTTATCGGAGAAATAAAAGATCCACCCACTGGATTCCTATTCAGTGGCAAAAATGAAAAGGAAAATAGTATATATTATTGTGTTGTAACTCGACACGTCGTACAGAATATGATAGTTTTTAAAAGTGACAATCGCCGAGCTTGAAATAATATCTGTCTACATCGATAGATGAAGTTGAGGCAAAATTTTAGTTCTTCGCATTCGAAAAGCCCCCGCTTGCAAATTGCGGGGGGGCCTCCGTCTTTGTGACTTTCGGAGACCGGGTACCTGGAGGTGCGGCGCGGAGTGCAGCGCGTCCAGCACCCAGGCCGCCGTGCCGTCGCCGCCCGCCACCAGATTTATTTTTAAATTTGTAGTGAAAAATAGATGAGAACCATGTACATAAATATTTAGACTTTTGTTGATTTCTTTCTAAAATTATATGTGAAGTATGGTCTACCAAACAAAAAACAATCATCAAAATCGGTTCAGAAACAATACAAAAAAATAAAAATAAAATATCGTGACAGTCGAATTCAGAACCTCCCCCTTTATTTGAATTCGAATAATAAATAAATAATTTCTTTTTTTGCTAGAAACAATATTTTTATAAGGTTTACATCAAAACTTCAGCAGGATTCATTTTTGTATTTTTCAGACTAACCAGACTATTAGGGGACATATGTACATCCCTATAGAAGAATGATGTAAGAATGGTTTTTGGCCATGAAAATAGCTCGCATGTGGTTACAAGTAGAATAAACCCGACAACGAACCACGGCCACGACTAAGACAACGTATAGAGTAATATTAATGAGATATCATCGCCCATTCCGTGTCTTTCTACGAACATCGGATATTATACAAGGCAGGGGTATTGTCTAATTTATTAATACAACGCCCAAAATGCTTACGACCGTAACGGTTTTTTAATGCTACACGGCTCTCCATATTGATCTGTATATCTTAATACGATCGTATACCACATTATATTTATTTATTTTTAACGCTTATACCGGAACCAGGCAGCTCAAAGTGTTTGTACATTTTTGTCCTTGATGACTACAAGGTACTACAAAACTTTGTGCAGCTACACAAAGTCCGGCCACAATACATGATCATTCAAATGAAGCTATTGCTATTGAAGCTATATATTATATGAATGTCCATGGGCGTCGGTAGGCAATTGGGTGCCTGCTGCCTGCTCGTTTGCCCCTTGTACCATAAAAAAAAAGTCTGGCTCCGGCATTACATGAATCTCCTCTTTTATCGGTCCTATAACTGGTCCGCTCTACTATGGAAACGCGACCCCTGAATGCCTTAGCTGCTATTGTCACACTCCCTATAACTTCCGTAGCAGTAGTATCCGCATCTTTTCTCTCCTCCCCATCTACCTTTATATCCCTTTTCTCCATCCCTTTCCCATACTACTTTTCGTCTTTATAATTAGAGGAAGCGCCACGCTTGTAGCCGAAATAGGCTGGTGTATCCGGATGACAGTACCTCTTTCTCACATGAGATCGGCGTGAAGTGGCGGCAGTAATTGATAGAATCAGGCGTTACTTTGCGGAAATCCATGACATGCATGAGAAGCTAAACTACTTTGCTTTAATCTGTGAATGATTCCGCGAATCATTCGCGGATTAAAGCAAAGTAGTTTAGCTTCTCATGCAGAGCTCAAGTATCCAACAGAATAAGCCAATTTAGAAATATCTAGCGCAAGAAAGTGAGTAGGTCCGACTTCAAATAACGAGAAAAAGGGATGCACAAAGGATGTCACATATCTTACACTGCAGCGTTGTGCGTCAATATCGCGGAAACAGGCCTTTACGTCGCAGACCTCACAATACCCACGCACGTACCGAATGTCAAGAGCCCCGACAATGGCCGGCTCACAAAAGGCGAACGCATCGTTAGCTGCACAATATTTACGCCAACTTATTACGGCAAAACCATAAGTCATACTCGTCCCCATGTCTCCGACATGTGTGAATTGTTGTGGTTGCTACGATTATTTTCTACGCAGATGTTTTTTTTATGTTGGTTCGATTCCCACCTCGAGTCTGGGTATATATTTATATGTATCTATTTATATAGTTTAAAAAAAAATTGTGTATAGCAGGCGCCTGTTGCCTATAACACAGGCATTAAGTTGTCTACCTTAGGGACAGACGCTCGTGTGTCATATAGTACTATATATTTATTTTTTATTATATTATTATATAAATAAATTGAAGTGTTCTTTTTTTGCTATTCAAGCTTAACGCTTCGGATACCGTGCTAATTAATTAAAAGAAGGCTTTAACAAACTCTGTAGAGTCTATCTTCCGATGATTTCCGATGATTGTCGAAGCTAAACGCGCGTTGAAGAACATTGCAAAGTAGGTGTAGTGCAGTGCTTTGGAGGCGGATTTGGTGGTGTGGCTTCTAGGTTGCAGCATTACACTGATATTCCATAGTATTCATTCGCGGATTTAAACAAAGTAGGTTAGTTTTTCATGCATGTAGTGACTCTATCAATTCATCAGTACTATCAGTACACAGTTCTATGATGTTAAAACGTTAACAGTTAAATAGGAAGGCAAGCCAAAAAGATAAGAGGAGATTAAAAGAGTTTAACGTAAAACCTCGTATAGTAAGTCTGCGGGGGCGCGTTTGGACGCCCTGCCAAAAGCTCTATCTGCCGACGGCATTTTACCGCCGTCACCCGCACGTGGCCCATACGGACATCGTAAGATACCTTACTGCCTGTGTTATAGATAACATTATAGGGGGAATAAGATGAGATAGGGGACACTGGTATCACGATGTCACTAAATTGTATAAAGGCCTGTTAATCAATAAAACATTTTTTATTCTTATACAATTATACATACAATTTCATCATTTCCTTAACATTTTTAATAAAGATGTTGAATTTCGAATGGAGAACCAGTTTATCCAGTTTACCGATCAGGATTCCATTGAAATATGTAAAACATAAGTCGTAAAAATAAAGTTTTTTTTATTCGTCTTAATTCTCTGATATGTAATGCACAAATTTAATAGTAGGTTATTACACCGAGCACAAAGTGAGTCATTAATGCACGAGTGTTATGTTAGTGCTCGAGCGAATGCGAGGACCCTAAATTAACACGAGTACAATACACTTCAGCAAGGTGCGTGATCTAATTTTCTTTCAACTACACCGCTGTCTATTTTTTAAATTATTCTTCCGAAGTATGTAGTATCAAATTTTTTTGAATGATATAGAATGCCCGCCATTTCTTTTTTTCTTCGAATTCAGTTGATTTTTTTTGCCAGTATTACATAACATAGTTTGTATGAAACTGAACATTATACCTCTGTCGTAAATATATATGAAAATAAAAAAACAATGCAGTAATAAAATTTCATAGATTACTGCACTGTTTTGGTTTTAACTGGAAAAAGAATCCTTTCTGATCGATTATGTAGTAATTAATGATAACATTTATGCGTAGTTGGAAAAAAAGAATATATGCAATAAAAAAGTTTCGTCCCCATCACGTTAGATGGCCGCTGGCGATATATATGCGCGGTGTGCTTTTTATTTATTTATTATTCGATAATTATCCCATTCATTATTATTTTATCATTCCACAATTAGCATTTTATTAAAAAAACGCAGTTTAATTATAATACTTTCGCGTGAGTTATTCATATGCAAATCCATCCCCTCCACAATCGCGGCCATCTTAACGTGACGAGAACTATATATCAACCTATATTTCTTCGAATTTTTAATAATAACTTTGATTAAACTGCGATTTCTAGGCGTTTACTAGAGTACGTGAGTATAGACCATATTTATAAATTGATATTGCCCATCTCTACGTAGAGCACCATTGACACAGTTATATAAGAGAGAACGTGCTCCGTTTTTTCATTCCATAGATAAGTAAACACAGTCATGGACTGCTATTTTATGGTAACTGTGTTAATTGTTATTAATTTTATCGAAAAATATATTTCAAAATGAAGAGGAAGCATCTCATAAAAAATAATTATACTTATCGTTCCTTGTTAAATCATATGTGATATATTTACTCATTTTTATTATTGTTTTCATTTGTATACAGATTTAATATTATTATATTGTGATGTTGTACATGCATTTTTTTTTTATTTTGATCTAAAACATATCATTGTATAGCGGGTGCTATCAAATATCACATATATAGGTATACATTTTTCTACATTCCACGATAAATATATATTTTTTACATATAGCCTACTCAAATATGTGCTTTGTTAATTATTTACAAGTTTTTATTAATAAATGTTGCTTAAAAAATGCGTTTTTAATTCCCTAACATTCAACAAATTTGCTATACACAAGATATTCATATTTTGAACAACAGAATACACAGAACATTTCATAGGTTTTTGTGTGTAAATATAACTACATATAAATAAACTTCATTTTTGGCACTTTCAATACAATGCTAAAATTTTCTTTTTTATTCAATTGTGAAATATTTAATTCGATTTTTATTAGAAAAATATAGAAGATTTTTATTGATATCCAATTATCCAGGCATGTAAGGATTAGTTAGTAATATATACAAGGTTACAAAATAAAACAATAATGTGTAGCTTTGGATTACTTTTATTACACCCATTTTTTACAGCTGTCGCCAATAAATCAAAAAAGTGATATTTTGCAACATTAAATCAAGGTTATCTCTTTCTACGTACTATTGCTTAATAGTCATAATTCATCAACAAAATTATAGGATAAAATTAAGAAAAAATTTGTGGATATATATTTTTTTTTCACCTTCAAATTCACCTAACAACTTCTGTGATAGTACAAAAAAGAACTCTTATTTCTTCCTACCACCTCTTTCTTTGACTTGCAGCTGTATGAGGGCACCCGGCGGGACATTGTAATAAGCCAAAGTGTTCGTGTCTTTGAAGAAAAGGCCCTGTAATGAAACAGATTTATTTAATGTCTATTAATTCAGATGCAGCAGTTATTCGTCTAAAAATTTAGATGCAGATATCTTTAAAAGTAACAAAGTTCATATGATAGCTTTTTCCAGATTTAAAGTGTCTCATGCTTATAATTATGTATTTTATGAGGACTAGTCTCTTAGCGAAGGTCTTTCGTACAATGAAGTTGCTAGACTCAAGAATTATTCCACTGTACAAAAAAAAGTCCTGGTTGTCTGAAAAGTCAGTGTTTATGGACGATCAATGTACGTGCTAACGCCGAACGTAGGCCGTTTGTATCGGCCTCTCGCTTAATCCCCGCTCTCGCGAGCATGTTCGGCTCAGGCAGAACGAGACAGATTTGTCCGTGCAGCCGACGTTCATAAATTTATAAGACGTTATCACATCAAAAATCCTAAACATTAAACAGCAGCGGGTGCCGTGGGCCCACCTCGTAGTGCAGCTTCTGTTTGGCGGTGGGCATGTTGGTGGAGCGCTGCAGGATGTTCTTGAGCTCGGCGACGGGCGCCGACAGCGGCAGCGACAGCTGCAGCGTGCGGCCGTCCAGCCGCCACTCGCCGCGCTCCGGCAGGGACGGCAGCACCACCTGAACACCAGTGTTCCATTGCAGTGTTATGTCTGGGCTCTTTTGATGGATATGTACATATGAGAAAACCTCCCAAAATTCATGAGGATATTGTTGTCTTGTCATTCAGATAGGACTTATTGCTTTACTCAAAGACACTTGTAGAGCTTCAATGCGAGTCCAACATCCCTAAAAACCATCTGACAAAAATGAACAAGTACTTTGACCTAACGAATGAGCTCACAAAAATGGTTACAAAACTAGCTAACACATGATAGAGGTAGGAGCGAGAGGTATATCAGCATAATCCTTATACAACCTACTAGAAGGTTATTTATAAAATTAGTAAGAACATCCATACCTGCAAAAATCTACTATATTTTTCTAATAACAAATCTAATAAAGTATTTCGCACATGAATAAAAAAATATATATTTGATTGAAAATGCCACAAATTAAGGATCATGCCAGACTTGGCTAGACAGGGGAGGGAATACTAGCAGTAAAGGTGAGTAGTACTCACTACTGGTGGCCACTTGAAACTCCATGGAATGTTAAGAAATTCGCCTCTCATTTTGTTTGTTTCTTAGTATAGTACAACCTCCGTCAATTTATGAATGATTATTAATTATCTTTAGTATGGCAAAATATTTGTTTTGCATATAATAATGAAATATCCACACAATATATTGGTAGTAGAGTTGTTTTACAAATACTATGTCAATAAATTCCATACCTGCAATGGAGCTGGACCAGGATGCGACGCTAGCCAGGCCTGCTCTGACTCTAGAGCGTCCTCGGTGCGTGCGCGCTTGGTAGCAGGCTCGTCATCGTCGGGCGGCGCCCCCGGCACCGGCACGGCGGGAACGCCCCCGGGGACTCCCGGCACAGGGAATCCGTACGGGGCTCCCACGGGCGTGGGAATCAGCGGCGGTCGCGGGGCGAGGGGTGGTATGACCATGAGCGGTGGTATCGGTTGCAGCAGCACAGGTGCTGGGGCGGGCGCCGGCGCCGGAGCGGCGACGCGGGGCGCAGGTGGCGGTGGAGGACGGGGAGCTATTGCCCCTCGGGTAGCTGGTATGACGGGTTTTGGTCCAATTTTCTCTTTCTCTTCGTCTGGGAGGAGACCTTTCACCTACAACAGGAAAATAGAATAAAGCAAACAAGGTAAAAAAGCTGTGTTTAAATTAAATGTCTTTGATAAGAATAAGCATCACTAAGGATAGAAGCGATTGACAGATGTGTCAATATTTGTTGCTCCTTTGGGGTTTAATGATATAACATGGCACAATGCAATGAGCGGCAACCATGTATGGGAAAGCGAAAGGCAGCAAGTCCTCCTGCCAGGTGTACTGACAATGTACAATATGTTTCGGGAAGTCGCTAGGTACAAGCGGCGCTATTCGCCTTTGGTGGAGATCAATGGAGGTGGCTTATATTCAGTAGTGCTCATCACCAGGCTCATAAGATGATGATGAACATGGCGCAATGTGAAGTCTCAGATGGAGAACTGGTGTGGGCGACTGGTCCCACCTTGTGTATCTGCTGTATCTGGTCTTCCAGCGTGATGTGAGCGCGCGCGGCGCGCGTGGCCGCCTCCACGCTGGACGTGTGTCCGTCCCACGTGACGCGCTCGTCGCGGCGCTTCTCTTCCTCGCCGATCTTCTTACCGATGGCCGTCTCTTCGTCGCCCACACCGAAGATGTCCGTACGACGTTCCGCCAACTACAACAAAAACCATTTATACATTGTATATAGGAGAAAAATAATTGCATTAATTAGCTAGTTGACTATTTATCAGATACTATTTACCTTGCTGTCAACTAAACCTAAATTATAAATATTTCAGGGAAAAACAAACTTCTACATGGGTAATTTTGCGCTTTTTTATAAGCCCATATATGTATTAGCGTCAAAGCGGTCTGAAGCATCATGGCGTCTTTTTGACGTAACGTCTTGCCTAAGAAAAAGATGTACTTGAGCGTGATTGGAACGTACACTACGTTAGCAACAACAATTTGTTTGGCAAGATGTGAAGTCATTTCATTTCGGTTCGGTATCACGTGATTTATGTCTTTAATTTAATGGATTTATGTTTTCAAAATATTAAATAGTCTGACATATTTTAGTAATTTCACTGGATTTATACAATATTTATTAGGATTAATTTTAGTGGCAACTACCCTACTGTGTTTTAGGTTGTTTACATCATTAGCTCGCTAACAGGTGCAAAAACACAATGTCGCTTCCCAGTGACGATCGTAATTTCGAGTCCTTATTAAAAGTGAAATTATTCACACCCCCACAACCCACTTAATATTTTTAACGCGATTCTAAAAATTAGTTTTAAACAATGAATCTTTTAATGTGATGTACAGTATCATCATGACTTTATATAACATAACATATAATCATATTATGCCACTAAAAGAAAGTAGTCAATTACAATTGTCACAGGTCTCTTCGGGTATCCTAAATTACTAGTAATTGCATATAAATTTTATATATTTTCTAATAAGATAATCCGACAATTCATGAATTTGTAAAATCCTGTTTTGCGCACCTGTTTAAGCGAGGCTTCTATAGCAGCACCCGGGGCGAGCGCCTCGTCTCGGTCCGAGCGCTCGGCCGCCGCGCGGTCTCTCTGCTCCAGCCAGCGCGGGTCCAGCAGCCCAATCCTCACGTGGTCGGCCACTTTGTTGGCAGGAATCTTCTCTCCAGTGATCGGAGACACCAACCATTCTTCGCTGGCCGGCGTCGGCTGCGGACGCGCGCGTTTTGGATCGTACTTCTTGACGACCACGCGGTCTGGCCGGGGAGGTAGCGGCGCATCCTCCCCGCTGATCCTCGGCGGCTCGGGAGCGACATCGTCCTCCGACGAGGAGCTGTCTTCCTCCATGTCCTGCACCCGATTGTCGTCGGGTCGCTGCTGCTGCTGAGTCCTATCTTCCATCTCCGCGAGATCTTCGTCAGACTCAGATTCCGAATCGGATTCCAGTTGCATCTCCGTATCGTCTTCCTCGTTGTTTTGCGTGATATCCTCCCCGCGCTCCTGCGCTAGTACCCTCGCCCCTACCTCTAGCGGAGTCGTCGGTGGCGGGAAGTCACCGGGTTCCCCAGCCGGATAGTCTACCGTTTCGACCACGACAAAGTCGTGCCAGTCGATGGAGGCGTACGCCAGTCTCTCTTTCTCAATTCTCGCCTCGTCGGCGGCCTTCCGTCTGGCCTGATGAGAGTGCCAGGCGGCCCTGCTGCGTGCCTGCTCCAAGATCCCGCTGCGTACTTCGCCACTCAATTTAGCAACCAGTTCCTTGGGCGGTAGCAGTACCTTAGTGTACTGTTCTAGTAGTCGTGTGAAATATTGGAACAGAGAATGCTGCGGACGCAAGAAATCAAACTGATGGTTTCTCTCCTCCTTCTTCATTAAATCGGTTAAAAACTGTCGACCGTTCCTTGCTACAAACTGGGCTGTTAGTTTTACTATGTCCAGTTCTAGTGCTGATATAGATGGTGGATCAGCAATAAATTCAAAATCCGGAGGTGGGTCGCGTGGCGGGGGTGGCTATATACGTACTGTGTAAATTCCAGTGCTACATCGGAAGTCGGTCTCTGTGCGGCACTGGAAGCGCTGACCATGACCGCCGCATCCAGGTCTTGCAGCACGTGGGTCGCAGGTTCGTATCGTTTTTGATTCTGTATATCTTCATATAAAAGAGGGTAGTTGTTCATAAGGTTATAAATACATCAACAAACTGGTAAAACGGGCCAGTCGTGTTGCAACCGTTGACCTGGTAACAACTATCGGAGCACATTGTCCTGAGTTTTGATATTAAGCGTACATACACTAGTGTGGTGATCTATATATTTAGAAAATATCATTTACACTGCATTAGTGTATTCTACACTTAATATATAAAAATACGGTGTCTCTATGTAGGTTCCCATTGAATTCCTTCCCATATCAACCGATAGACATGAAAGTTTGCATTTATGTGTTTTTTAGTGCAACTTGATATATATTTTTTAATTTAAATAAATCACTGAGTTCACACTATTAATTTAAAAAAAAAAGAAAATAATTGACCACTTTATGAGGCCCTGTTTCATATAAAATTGAAAAAAAAAATGAATTCCGTAACGCATTTTCTTTTTGCCAGTACCTATGTATTAATAAATGCCAGAAAGTAAGGAGAAAGGATTTCAATACTTACTTAATGTTATACACGGGAAAGTAACTCTTGCCTGTTACGTTTTCAACCCTTAGCCGCTGAACCAATTTTGATGAAGTTCTGTATCGAAACAGATTGAACTTTGGAGAAGGACATAGGCTACTTTTTGTCCCGAAAATGAAATTTGAAAAGGTTGAATTAAGGGATTGATAGTTTGTATGAAAGGCGACGGTGAGGAAAGTCGGGTGTTCTAGATAGTTAACTAATATGTAATGAAATCTAGAAATATACGGCATTTATTATTGCACTACCAATATTACAATACTATATTGTGGTAACGCCATTTTCCACACATCTGTACTAATACAGTGCAACCTTAATATAACGTACCTCAATATAACGTCTTCCTCGATTTAACAAATTCTTCTTAATCCCCTTGAATTGTCAATAAGAGTCAATATAAAATATACCTCTACAATGCGAACATTTTTGCGAACATCCTCTTTATAACGAATTTTCAACTATCAAGAAAAAGTATTCATACCTCTAATTAACGAATTTTGTCAACCCAAAACCTGCCACTACTTCACGCCGATCTCAAGTGAGAAAGAGGTACTGCTACCCGGACGCGCCGGCCCAATTCAGCTACAAGCATGGCGCTACCTCGTCTGCCCCCTTGTAACATTAAAAAAAAAAATGGTTCAGGACCTTTTCGGGGCTTGGTACCGACTTCAACACGGCCATAACCGATACGACTTTCGAACGATGAACCGTTATTTATAATTATAATTATTTTCAACATTTGAAAAATAAAAAATTGACGGACGCTTTTTCTGAACGCACCTAAAAAAGTGGCGGAAATAAAATTCCGCTGTTAAACTGGTAGCATAAAAACGATAACTTTAAATTTATAGAACTGCAATAATTATAGCCTTATCTTTTAAAATGTTGAGCATTATTTTGATTAACAATAAATATAAACGACAATTCTTTCTATTACTGTTCATTGTGTTATCTTCTAAGTAATACTTATTGTATGCCTCGCTGCTGAAGTGAAAAGCAATGTGTGCCACACGAGGGCAAAATTATTTTATTTCGTGCATTCGAATCCCTCACCCCGCTCAGGATTCTACATTTGAATTCACTCTTAGAATCCCTCACTTGCTCGGGACTCAAAATCTGCACTCGCAGGAAAAAACAATTTTGCTCACATTTTGCACAAATCACAATTGTTTGCCAGTGGTTTTCTGTAGAATAGATAGAGATATGAAACGAGAATACTCGTCAGGCATCCACAAATTCGTTACGCGACGTAATATATGATTCGTAAATACTTTTTCCTACTTGTACCAAATATATGGTCCGAAAACTAAAGCCTACATGATTACTACTTTTTGTAGGCTATGTTGAACTAAAAACCGATCGGAGTCCAGATGATGGATTGTGACGAATGGATGTCATTACATTCTTAATTATCTGGACAATGATCAATGTAGGGCATATTTCGTACGTAGACCTATAGGCTATCTGTAATATAAACCCGGTCTACCTTAAATATATAGATATAATCTATATATTTCGTAGATATAATCTATATATTTAATTAGAAAAGGTAAATCTATATTTATATGTCGCAGCCAACTAGCTCAGTTTGTCGTTCAACGAAATGCCGGCAAACAAAAAGGCCGGCAACGCATCTGCGGTCCCTCTGGTGTTGCAGTTGTCCATGGGCGTTGGTAGTCACTTGGGTGAAAGCCAAAATTCTTCACCTAATTTTTCGCAGACGAAGTCGCGAGTAACAACTAGTAATACATACATATACATAGAATTGAACCGTCTGTTTGTACCCAAAATAAAATTCTTTTACTAATTGCATATGACTATATATACGATACCTATAAGAAATACGCAAGAAACATTTTCGTCCGTCTATCTGCCGATCGGTCGATCTGACTGTTTGTTCCCGGTATTCTCCAGAACGGCTGGATCGATTTCCATGGGACTTTGAATAGCAGATAGTTGATGTAACAAGAAGGAACATGCCCTTTTGAAAAGTAATTAGTGTTCCGCGCAAAAAAAATGTTATAATATTTTTTATTAATAATATTCAAGAAATCACGGGGTCGAGGTTGTTGTTTACAACTAGTGTTTAAATAATAATAATAATATATCAATGGCTAAACGAGTACATAAGAAAAATCGATAATGATTAGATCCCCACGCTGGACTATCGTCGCAGCTTCCCTTAGCACAAGTTTTAGTTTACTTGGAACGGATACGAAATTTAGGCATAAATGTTCCCTGTAATACTAGGTCTCTTAAACTAATAGTCCCGTCCAAAAAAAAACTAACTCCACGGTGAAGCAATTCAATTAAAGAAAAAAGCAGTAAACTGCTTCATAAATAAAGCCCGATCAACAAACAGTTCTTAAAACCTGAAATTGTATAAACGCGATATCTGAAGGCGTCGTAATATCTGACCTTTGCACCGCATTAAAAGTGATAATGTATGCAACAGTTCCAAAGGTTGGTTGTCAGTTAAACACCTAGATATGTATTTCTGACTTGTGCATCCTAAATTATTAAATGAATTCTATACTTCAATAAAAGTCCTCTAATATATTTATCCCCTACTTTTAGGCCGCATTAAAAAACCTACTTCCTACTAATATTATACACGCGAAAGTTTGTACCCATGGATGTATGGATGTAGGTTTGACGCTCGTTCACGAAAACACTACTGATTGGACTTTAATAAAACTTTATAACAATATAGTTTAGACATCAGAATAACGCATAGGCTATAAATTATAAAGATATTGTGTGAATTGTCTAAAATATAACGACAAATGTCAATTAAGTAGGAGAAAATTCTGCCATCTGTGAGCTATTCTGGCGTGCGCTACAAAAACCTTTACATTTACACCTATATAGTGTATATATAGTATAATATATTAAACTTATATATGAAATACCAAATATTAACAATAAAACACTAAGATCTTAATTACATTAACAATGAGCTAATATGTCTGAAAAATGACAATACACAATGTACTTTACTACAATTTAAGGACTGCCAATAAATCATTCTCATTTGTCAAAGACCGGCAACGCATCTAACCCGCTGGTTATGTAGTTGTTGGTGATTTTTGTAACTCATTTGAACAATATAAACTTGTGGTGGGTCTCTTTTCAGATCGTTAAAGTTGATACCCATTCAGGGTACATGAAGACATGGTTCGAACCTGGATCTTATCCCAGTGAGCCCGTGTTCATACCTCATCCAAAAGCTGCGGTAAGTATGAAGAAACGCATCTATATACATATAAAAAAAATTGATGTGTCTGTCTGTAATGACGAAATTATTTTTTACCAATTTCATATGATACTTATAACAAAAAGGCAGGTTAAAACATTTTTCTTTCTGTGTGTGTCCGGATAATTTCCAAAACGGCTGGACCGATTTGGATGGGACTTCCACAGGTAGATACCTGATTTTACAGGGAATAACATAAACTACTTTACTGTTATAAAACTCTTAAAATACACGAGGGCGAAGTCGCGGGCGACAAGTAGAATATAAATGTATAAAAAAAATGTGTCTCAGTACGAGGACTTGAGGCTTTATTGGTGCTTTTTACTTCAGTACTAAACTTAAAACCGACAGGGGGGCTTGGTCGCCGGCAGAATATTTCCAACTCATGTAACTAAAATTGAACTTTAAAAATAATTACTTTTAATTTACACTAACCGCTACAAAAGCCAAAAATAAATAAAAATAATTCGCAGGAAGAAGAC
The DNA here is from genome assembly GCA_024363005.1 of Charaxes varanes. NCBI lineage: Eukaryota > Metazoa > Arthropoda > Insecta > Lepidoptera > Nymphalidae > Charaxes > Charaxes varanes. The sequence continues at coordinate 1,387,636 of JANCMC010003086.1, forward strand.
GACGGAGTCCTCTTGAGCGCTGTGATATGGGGTATAGACGACCGTACCATGACCCTCTTAGTTTTAAACGCACACGACTTACAAGAGATCGCACGAGTGGACTTCCAAACTTTATCACAAGCTCCGCGATGTTTCCATGGGTGGTTTGTACCGAACCAACCCCATTAATATACATTGTTCTTCTACCTAGTGTCATCTTGTACCACAGACCGCTTAAATTGCAGTGTATGTGGCTGTGGGGCGAGTTAAGATGACCGTCTGCCGTCTGACGTCATCCCCGGTTTCCCCACAATCCCTACAATCTCACGATTACTATTAGATTATGAATACAAGAATTAATGACAAAAAAGAGTTTATCTTTAATCATCATTTAGTAGCGCTGTTTAAAGACTCGAGCTTTAACCTTTAGGGCTCTTCAGTCTTGAAGACTCAAAATCTAAAATTTTATTCGATATCTCGCTATAAATCACTGAAGTTCTCGGCTTTAATCTTCTATAACATAAATGTATTGTACATATAAACCTTCGTTTTGAATCGCTCTATCTATTAAAAAAATCGCTTCAAAATCCGTTGCGTATTTTTAAAGATTTAAGCATACATAGGGACAGACTGACAGTGACAGCGAGTTTGTTTTATACTATGTAGTGAAGTACCTTTTTTTAAGTAATTTTCCGTCCTTACCTTTCTCATTGTCGTTTCATTGCAGGTGGTGCGGGGTAAAATGAGCTCAAAATGCTTGTGGCACGCATGCCGTGCGCTTTCCGCTGGCTTACTTCTTATGCTTCTAGGCGCTGCTATGGCTGTTATAGGTGGGTAACTCATTTTTAACTCTATTTTCCTAACCAATGCATCATTTTACTTGCATCGTGCGTCTTCGCTTTCAGGCAAAATTTAAACACAATATCATTACGGACATTAAATAAACTATACTAGACATATTTAAAGGCATTCATACATATAGTTTGCACAACTATATAGTTGTACAAAATAAGAATATTCTTATAGACAGAATAGTTTAGAAAGAAGTAATTAAATCTACATTTATTAAAGGGGAGTGAGTTTGGGGCCCTACATACCAGTCAGAGGAACCCAAGGTACCACCAACCTATTATACCCATTGAAACCCTTCATCAATGAAACGAATTAATTGGCATTACATAGATTCACCATGCGAATGCCAGACCCAGCACCTTCCTTGGTTCTCTGGTTCCTTTCTCTGAAACGCAATGGACCCATCGCGTTTCAGAGGAGGGGACCATAGCATTGCTTGGGACTTGTGATCAAGTTTAAGATTATTCTGACACATAAACTCTTAACTATCTAATACTGTTAAACATAAACAAAAATAACGTAGTCGCTAAATATAACACCAATTAATAACATTAAAAAACCAGTCGTTATATATGTTGTATTCAGTAACATAATCTCTTTCTATCTTCAAAAGTCGTCTGAATGATTATTATTTAAAAATTTAAATTTAATACTTATGTATGTATGTACAGTGGTTTAATTTAAGTTCGAGATCACTGTTTAGAGCAGCTGTCAACAAAGTACAGCTAGCCATGATGGTTGCCAAACTTCGATAGGAGATTGCACTTGAAGAAGAAGAAGATCTGGCTGGCTAAACATCTGAGGAACTTCTGGTTAGACTAACTTAGGATAGAGATGCTGGTGAATTGCCACTACTGGTAACCATATACCCAAAAGTGCTGCAGTATGTTTAAAAGTGCTGCATTGTTTTCAAAATTGCTGCAATATACTCAAAAGTGCTGCAATATACTTAGAAGTGCTGCAATATGCTCAAAAATGCTGCAATACGTTCAATGGTGCTGCAATACGCTCGAAAATGCCGCAATACGCTTGAAAGTGCCGCAATATCCTCGAAAGTACCGTAATACGCTCAAAAGTGCCGCAATATGCTGAAAAGTGCCGCTATACGCTCAAAAGTGCTTCAATACGCTCAAAAGTGCCGCTATACGCTCAAAAGTGCAATGTAGCAATACGCCCATTTGCCCAACACATTTAACTTTACATTTAAAACTAGCTTCATCAGGTCGTACAGCCCTTGCCTTCAGAAACCTCACTCGTATAAACCAGATAACCATTCCAGGCTCGTAAAAGGGAGTGAAATATATTCCAAAATGCGGCTAACAATTTGGTTAACCTAATATATATTATCGTTCATTACGTTTTTTTTATATCACATTCCATTACGTTTATTGCCTATATGGTTCATGGAATGGGTTATATTTCAACGGCCCTATTGTGTAAGTTTTTAGGCTTACATTTATTTATGTATCCGTTGAATTACATATGGCTACTCTTGAATCGGATATTAGGATAGATTTTGAAAGTGTTTTATTTAATAATACAGTCCTGTAAGTTATTAAATGTTTGTGTTTTATATATAACAAGGGGCAAACGAGCAAGCGGTGAAGTCACTAGAGTGACTACCGACGCCCATGGACATCTGCGCCACCAGAAGACTCCCAGATGGGTTGCTGGCTTTTAAAGAGGAGTTTTAGGTCACCAGGAAATTTCAAAAACCGAACGAAACGCGACAACAATACCATCACTTGACGTGACAGCATTGCCGTCACTGCACGCCGAACTTAAGTGAAAGAGGTACTGGACGCGCCCTCCCAAATCGGCTGCAGACCTAAAGAATTGCAAGCGTGACACATTCATTTGTAAGTACAGACTGAGATTTATTACAACTTTCCACTATAATATAATATAGTTCCAACTTATAATCCGCCACTTAACATCATCCTTGCTAATGCAACGTAGGTATGTAAGCAATTTATTCACAATGTCTTGCAACACCTATTATTTGTGGAATAATTATATTTAGAGTTTCCGCGTTCGGGTCGCGTCCGTGAATTGGGAAATCTTTAAAAAGTAGGTATAGTGCGTTCAGTCTAAAAATGCACGCCATCCCCGTCCCACAAAGTATATGCCTTTATATGTAGACGCAAAACAAGCAAGCTCTTCAATGTCATGAGCTTTTGGTTATCGACACAAAATCGCTACACACACATACCCACAGGCAACGTTGCATTAATATTTACTTTCACATATTACAATAAAAGTATTTAGCAGAGGGGCATGCATTTTTAGACTGTACACACTCCAGCTTTTAAATTTATAAATAGATGTTCGCATCGTAATTGTTAAAATAAAAAAAATGTTTACAAAAACTAAACTAGGCATCACTAGTAATAATGTTGTCTATCGCGAACCGTAATAAAAATATTTTCCTATATAATATTGCTTATTTAATGATTATGAATAATGAATGTAGAGAAAGACAGTAGGCAATAATGAATATGTCCTTGTATGTGCCGTCATGTATCAAGAAATTACAATTTTAATGTTTTGTTTACTTCTTACTTTGATAAAATAAAAGCAATATACGTACATTGTTATTTTTTTATTATCTTATTATTCACACACACAAAATATTTTAAAAGTTATTACATTACCAGTTTTGTCATAAATCTATTCAGATTTTTTCGCACACCGGCATTCGTTACCGCTTGCTCGAACATGCATTAATGCATAGTGTAAAAAAAACTTTTGTTGATTCTACAATAATTGCCTTTAATTATTGTACAATCTCTAAAAAATGTACGTAAATAAAGAAATAAATATATAGGACTATATGACACACGGACGTTTGTTCCTAAGGTAGACAACTTAATGCCTGTGTTACAGTTAACAGACGCCTGTTATACAGAATATTTTTTTTTGTAAATATATACATACATACATACATATAGATGATACACCCAGACTCGAGGCGGGAATCGAACCCACGACCCCGGAGCAGAAGGCAGGGTCACTGCCCACTGCGCCAACAAGTTTATGACAAGTTGGTGTATTATTGATCCCTATCAATAAGAACCCGGAGAAGACACCAACGTGTCCGTTACATAAGTATTTATATTTTATAGCCTTAATCAAAGATGTGAATGGTGGACTGAAATGAAGTATATATCCTTTATAATATCCTTATCCTGTACGAAGCTGAACCCGCTAGGCCGTTGTCTAACATTATTAACACAAGCTTTTAATATTATTTCGAATCAGTTCACGGAGGAAATATATTGCAACTAACAATATTAAATTCTAAAGTAAAATAGAGTAAAAAATATGGGGTCTGAGCAGCCGATAAAAACTTTACCGTCAGTGATACGTTTAGCAAAATCCAACTCTTTGTGCGGACTTACCTCTGTCTCCGCGGACGAGGGTCCGGACACCTGAGCACCAGACGACCGGGATTAATCGCCTCTTGGAGACCATTGAACTCCTAATGTGTCTCAAATAAATTCAGATATGGTGTGTAAAATACTACTGTTCTGAGTGGAATTTAGGCGGTAATTCTTGTAAAAAATATCATTTACAAAGCAAATAGTTCAGTTTTTACCATTGTTTTTATAAAATGATATTCAGGCCTAGGTTAAAAAGTTAAAAAAAAATATCATAGAATTAGTTGTTACTTTGCAGAAATTAATAGAATGCAATGAAATGTAAATTCGTTTGCGAAAAAATCCTTTAATAGAAAGGAAAGAAAATTTTCTGTTGTTCCTTATCATACACTTTGCTTCAACACCGAACGACTCTACAAAGACATATTAGAAAGTTATTTCTTTAAAAGACCCTCTAAGCTTTTGAAATTAAATTAAAAGTTAAAAATATTTACAAGTTACTAAATATACTTGAGGGTGATACTTACCTTTCCTTTTCTTCTTCTACCTAGCGTTATCCCGGTCTAGTAAAAGGGTCCGACCGCTTAAATTTAAAGAAGATGTGGTTGTAGGGTGAGTTAAAAAGAATGGCTGCTATTTGCCATCATCCTCGAAACCCCCATAATCTCACGACTAATATCACTTAATGACATTAATCAGCACATACTGCTTTACGTGTGTTCTGAATCCTGGAGGTGGTCATAAGTTTTTTTTGACTAATGTTGGAATGGTTGACCCATCTTTTACCCGGCCGTGGCAAGAACTGCTTTACCTAGCGATCGACTCAAATGCTCGCAAAAATCATGTATGACGGAATTGTTCCCCTTTAAAAGTTCTAAATAAAAGTCCGCGACAGCATATGTCTATCTCTTAAGGTCGTCTCCCTATAACTTATCTTATGCTAACCAAATTAGTTTTAAAATGATGCATTATTTGCGAAGGTGTTTTTATAAACATGATACTGATTAATCTTTATCCAAAACCAATTTTTTAAACCGCTAAGTGATAAAAGTGGCCCACGCGGATGAATTCGCGGAGTACATCTAGTTATATATATAAGAAGCCATTACTCGCGGCTACATTGCGAAACTGAATTAATTTTCTAGAAGTAAATTTAGTGTACGTTTTTTTTTATATTACACAAACATACGACGCGTTACAAAAAGGTGTGCACAAAATCACATTATGTCTACCTGAAATATATAAAAATTTCATGCAAAAAGCTTAGCCTAATAATGAGTAACTTTTTATGGAACAGCGGAGTCCCCTAACACAGCCAATTCTTTACTCAAAAGGAGAGTACAATCATAACTGAGAAATTGTAGAGTGAAATGGTTAAAATAAATATTTTTTTCTTTTTTTTACAAGGGGCAAACGGGCAGGCGGTTCAACTAAGTAACTAACGACGCCCATGAACACCTGCACCACCAGGACGCTCGCAGATGCGTTGCCAGCCTTTTGAAGACGAGTTTAGGCCACCGGGAACTCTCACAAACCTAACCGAAACGCGACAACAATACCATCACTTCCAGTGACAACATTGCCGCTAGTTCACCGCCGAACGTTCGCTCGTCGAACTTAGTTCGTGCGAACGTGCGATTAAACACATGATGTATAAAGGTTGGTTTAGACTAAACGAACATGGAGTCAGAGCTAGGGCAAAAGCATTCTTTCTCGATCTTTTATCGCATGTTCGGACGAATTAATGCCAGCCATGCGCACGGACGCGCCAAACCAATTCGCCTGCAGACCAAAAGGAATGCACGCGTGGCGCTACCTCTAATTATAAAGACGGGAGTAAAGGAAGGGGGTGGAGTTAAAGGATATAAAGGTAGATGGGAGGAGAGAAAGGACGATATAGGAAAAGTCACAATAGCAGCTAGAGTAGTCCGGGGTCGCGTACCCGTAGTGGGTTGTAACCTGTGACGTCGCTCGCCTTTAATTTTTCTTCTTCGCAACAAAGAATAGCCATGGTTGTCGCGTTTCGTTCGGTTTGTAAGACATCCCGGTGGCCTAATCTCGTCATTATTAAAGGCCGGCAATGCACCTGCTAGCCTCCTGGTAGTTCAGATGTTTATGGGCGTCGGGAGTCACTTATAGGAACGGGGGGTTTGCTTTATCCTTATATACATAAACATTATAATAATTTTTATATTCAGTTTGTTCCATTAATAAATTCTTTACCTAATTCCACCAAGTATCCAAATAAATCTAGTTTTCTATATATAGATAATCCTCTGCAGAGAAAGGAACCATAGCAGTGCCCGGGACTTGTGACTCAGTAGGTTTAAGAGCGCGCTCTTTATAGTGATCACTAACACTCACATTCACTGCCAGTGTTCCCTCCCCTGCCTGGCCAAATCCGGTATGATCCTACTAGATGCTTTAGATGTCCTTTGTAATAATGAACTTATGAATTGTTGTAACCATAACTTCACAGCGTTTCTAAATATGTAACGTATATGTAATTTGTAATCGACAAAAATCGACATTATATCACACATTTGTGTATACAATTATATATTCAATAATGACGCTCTACTATAAAGCTGGGAATTCGGGGTTACAACAACTTACGTAGGATATATCGATATTATGTAATATCGTAATCGATATATGATGTGAATTGACTAGGTTAAAAATAAAATACAAAACTAAAATTCAACGTTAAAGACATGTCCGCACGACAGAAATAAAAAATGCCTTCCGCTAATTTAAATGAAAGAAAAAAAATCATTAAATTAACGTTTCCCATATATCTCTTTAATATTTTCGCTGTCGTGATAAATTTACGAATCTCGAGATCTATATTGAAGACAGATGTGACACACTAGACAACTCCACAAAAAACGTATTGACGGAAATTCCTAAACGTCACGTAATGTGTATATTATTTACATGATTGATATGAAGAAATTATTAAATTACTTTGCATAAATCCAAGATTAAAAACGAGAGGAAATTCCGAATGGTACGGCACCGATAAAGCTATCAACCTTCATAAAAGGAGCTGGGCTCAGCCAATTATTTTTTGCTCAATTTTTGGCCCATTGCGAGGCTATCAGCGTTTGTATTGGTACACAGCCTTTTTCGAGAAGAATTACACACATTTTATTTTTTACGTTTTAAGGCTCAAAAGTGTCTGAAGACAAATCACTCACCCAAGTCCCTGTCGCAGGTGGTCACATTTTCAAAATCCCCTTGGTGTGACACCACATATTTTTGAATTTCATGCATGCTGAAAACGCTTTTTAATTTTGACATGTCACGTCACACAGTTTTGCTCCTTATTGGTGACCCCTTGACAGTGTTAAGTTTTCGTTCCTATCGGCAGTCTTCATGACTGCTCTGTATTTATTTCTGGTCTGATATTAACAAATCAGTTTTTTTTTCAGGTAGTAGGGTGGGGCTTCGACGAAACCGGAGTTGCGACGGAGGAGTTGTCTTTGGTAGAGATGCCGGTCGTCGACCAAGAGACATGTATCCGCTCGTACAGCGAATTCTTCGTTAAATTCACAGATAAAGAATACACATACTGTGCTGGATACAGAGATGGTACGTACTATATTAAATATATTAACTTGAGTAAAAATAGAGTAGTGGATATGAAACTGTATAGCTTTTCGGGTTAATTTTATTCATAGAAATATGAACACAAAACAGTCATATAAATTTCTTTATCAATGGTATGCATGTTTGTACTTAGATTTATGCCGGACCCAGACATAGCTCAAAGTGTTTGTACATTTTTGTCTAGAAAACTTTACATAGCTACACAAAGTCCCCAACCACACTACATGACCATTGAAAAGATCATTCAAATGAAGCTATGTCTGGCGCCAGCATTATGGAGTGTACAATATATATATATACGACTGTGGCTTTAAATTAATTTATACAAGGTCGAGAACGGCGCTACTGATGTTAAAGGAACAATTTAACAGTAATGACTTAAATTTTAAAAACGTAGCATCAGACGAAGAGTATTTTAAATACAGCCGTTTAAGGTGGACTAATACATATAAGATAATCATAATTGCCATGAGGCAAAGTAGATGACTACTATTGAGTCGGTTTTTAAAATTGTACCCTCTAACGACAGCAGAGCCAGTCTAATTTAATTATTACACGTTTATAGACACATTTCACAGGATTTCTTCTGAAATCTTCGTTTAAATGCAGTGAATTTTAGATCAAACCAAAAAAAAACTTTAAGCATTCTTTTTTACTTTTGTAGTAAGTAATGACGTCACATTATTAATAAACTCAGGCAAGTTTATTTTTTAAGTCAGAAGACCTAAATTTTTAAACTCAAATATTTCTCATACATATTTATCACTCGTAAGTAAAATATAGTCAAATGCTTTCGCTTATATGTATTTACTTTCTTTTATTTCACACATTGCTTAAACATATTCCAGTAGATTCAGATTCTATGTTATGCATTAAATAAATAATTGAAGAAGTAAATTACTAAATGACGGTACGTAGTAAAATATCCATTGGAATGCCTTAGAGTGAATTTAGTCTAAAAATGCACGCCCCTCCACTATTTTAAAGTGTGTAAATAAATATTATTTGTCACACTATACACACGCATGTGTGCAGTGATTAAATTGCAAATTCGATCTCAACCACGCACTGCAAGATCAACTAATCGTGCGATCGGTTTAGCGGGGTTTTAGCGGTTTGGAGGGGCATGCATTTTTAGACTGAACGCGTTATACGTGGATATCGAAAGTTTTGGCGCTGCAACAGAACGTCTAGAAAATTAAATAAAGATGAATGATGTCGTATAAAGATGTACACCTCGGACATAATGCGATGAAAATATTTGCACACGTAATTAATCGGTTTTTTTTCAAAGTTGATGATTTTGGTTATTTTAAATGGAGTGGTACATTTACACATTTATTACAGGGTCAGCCAATGAGCGAACCGGGACAAGAAAAAGTATGTCTTCTCAAAAAACTATGATTGCTTCTTAATAATAGGGAATACGCGTGTACTGTCATCGTTTTAATGTATTTAACGTAAATTTTATATACACTTTTTAAGTGAATAAAGGAATTTAAATATCGTAAAATTAAGAAAAAAAAATATCAGTATAATTAACAATTGATTGACTAATAAGCTTTAAATAATATGTGATATTGTAATATATACACATTTTCAATATACATTTTATTTATTTTTTAATATTAAAAAAAATAATGGTACCTTATTTACGTTTTACTATAAACTTTCATAAAATTTAATGATAAAGATTTTTATAAATAACCCTTAGATTCCTTTAAAAAAAAAAATTAATACATGCGAATTCCCTATACTATCTTGCGGAGCATAATCAAAGGTCTTACAAACTAAACTACTAGATGGCGCTAGTTTGTTTGAAAATTTTAAACTAAAAAATTTATACGTCTATAACCAGAATAATTGACTAAATTATGGTATATTAAATCATTATACCTAATGAGTTACTAATATGCACCTCATATGCAAGCACGCTTAAAAATAACCAATATTTTTAAACATTTAATACTGTCAAGTTTAATTCTTTTGAGCTTTTAGTATTTTAGAGTAGTTTTTATTACTTCCATGCCAAGCATACTAGCGCCACCAACCGGGAACAATGGCGCACTACATCGTAATAAACCTATGAACGCAGTTTGTCTTCCTAAAGAACTTTTCACACAATCAACTACAGTAACCCCTTGCAAATCAAAATTTATACATCCAAAGCTTTCTTTCGCTGTTATTTTCGACTAATTTTAATAGCTTGCTTCACTTTAATTTGGGGAGAAAAATAAAAAATATATAAATAATTACACAGATCACATACAATTATTAAGCAAATAATATGAGTTTATTTCAGAATTTTTACCAATTTATGCAGTAATAATTAAATATAAACATTTCAGTATTTAATCTGTTGACGTTTGAATTTTGACAGGTACATCAGTTTGTAATGGCGACAGCGGGGGTGGTATGGTGTTTGAATTGCAAGGCAGTTGGTACCTCCGTGGTCTGGTGTCTCTCTCCGTGGCGAGACCCAATGAGTATCGATGCGACCCTACACACTACGTTGTTTTCACAGACTTAGCTAAATTCCTACCTTGGATTAAGGATAACATCAGCAATATCTAGATTAAGATTTATGGGAATATGTGCCTATTTAAACTTTTTCTAATTTTCAAATAAATATTTAAAAAAAAATTTTTTTTTTATACATTGACTACAATTTCCTAAGCGTGTGTGTGTTTCCTTATAGTGTTATACTTTGTGTAGGCATGTTTTTCTCTTTGAAAATTTAACCTAACATTCTAGAAAGACAATGAAAAATAAACACAAAATGATGTTGTACTTTTTATTTAAACCAACTCGTTATATCTTTATATAATACAAAGAAAAAATAATGAATAAACACATTTACAAGCGCCCCTACGTTGTGTAGAGACAGCAGAAAAACTATGAATACATTAAAACTAAAACTAAATCATACACTCGTAAAAAAAAATGTTGGAAGAAATACCCAAAAAATGTAAACACTCCAATATGAAAAAAAAAAACTTAAATTACTTCTCGCTTCTTTAACAATGCATGACACACAATCATACACGAACGGAATCACTTATTTATAAATAAAAGTAAAATTATTAATAAAAAATTTGTGTTTTTATTTAACAATAGGAAGATATTCGATTCCATTAATAAAATGGGAATGGAAATAAAGCAATAAAGTAATACAACATTCAGGGTCCGATCTAAAAATTTAGCATTAAATTTTGACCAAATCTAATTTCACTGCTCTATTACTCTTAATATAAATCACGACCAGAAGGATCAACCAGAGTCCTCAATTTTGCCAACCTGGACATGTGCCCGATTGCCCCCAGCTCTTTTCTTAGCTTTATGACAATACAAGTTAGTTGCTCTAATTCATTAAAGTATGTGACGAACGCTTTGACCACAAATCCTAGAAACATTCGTTATATTTTACTTTACATTATGTCGCAACTCTGTTTTCCTTATGATATTGATTAGAAGTCTAATTTCCAAACGAAATCTCATTTGAGGATATGGCAATTGGTATTTGGATATAGGGCCACTAGCATTTAGCCATATTGCCATTAGTATTTGGGGATATGGCCAAATAGTATTCGGCAATATGGCCATTAGTATATGGGGATATGGCCAATAGTGTTTGGCAATGTGGTCATTAGTATTTGGAGATATGGCCAATAGTATTTGGCAATATGGCCATTAGTATTTGGGGGTATGGCCAATAGTATTTGGCAATATGGCAATTAGTATTTGGGCATATGGCCAATAATGTTTGGCAATATGGCCATTTGTATTTGAGTATATGGCCAGTAGTTTTTAGCAATGTAACCAGTAGTATGGCAAAACGGCCAGACAAACAAATTTTGCTGTCTGTCTTGTTTTGTGAAATTTCGCCGAAACTAGACATTACGTGAAATTCCTTAAAATGCCAACCTTCGCTAAGATTCGTATTGAATTATAAATTAGAAAAAAACTAAAACTGAACTACTTGTGTTAGAAAATAAAGTGTTAATAATACAAAGCATTGAAAAAATGCAGTTCAATTTTAAAATTAACTTATGATACAACTAAGAAAGGAGTCATAAATCTATTTGTGAATTAATTTATTCTGGGGTTAAAATTCATAATAATAATATAAATGCGAAAGTGGCTCCCAGTACGCTTCTATCAATTTATTGCCTTTTAATGGCCAAAAAGGAATTATTAACCTTATAAACACAAGTTTCGTGTAGGTTTTACCGTGGCATATTTTATATCTATACACATTTTTTAAAATTTTATGTGATTTTGTTTGTATGTGTTAGCTTTCTAGCTCACACACACAAACGCAAAAGAGAAAAATAAATATTATGCAAAATCACTTTTAACCTCATTAGGGAAATCTACGTTAAAGCCATCCAGAATATTAAATGTTTAAATCAATGTTGTAAAAGTTTCATACATCCATCCCTCTGTATGTCAATGTGTAAATAAACTAAAGAAACTAAAGATAAATTTAAACATGTGTGTTTGTGAGCAAGCGAATAAAATTTAAAATTCCTTTGCAGGAATCCACAGAGTAATTCCATATGTTGACAAATACGATTTTTTCTATTGATAGGACCAGGCGTTTATTATCCGCCCCTCTCAAAACAATTTCCCATATTTTATAGTTTTTTTTTTGGTGTGGTCTGTTGGCCCTATTGGCCTCGACAGGGAAACCGGTAAGGGGGGAGGGCTATATAAAAGAAAAAATTATACTTACGTAATCTGGATTGAACCTCTTTGCGCCTTCAATGATCGCTTGATATGAGAAGTACAACGATATTGTTCTACCCACAAATTTGTCAATTAATATAACATACGGTTGTCATGATTACGCTTCGACATCATACAATACATGTGTGTGTAAATGGTGTAATTCGTCTGCCATTGGTGTGCGTCTGGTTTTATTTTAATAATTTAATATATTGCATTTTATAAAAAACCATATTAGCATTCGCACGCCTTCCTTTATATAAAATTAAATTCTCTTTAAAATTAAGTTCACAAATTGCAAGGTTATTATATATATATTGTACAGATATATAAATCAAATCAACATATTATTTTTAAGTCTAAAACAGCAAAACGAGAAAAAATTGAGTAAACCTTAATTAATTGAAATTAGCGCCTGCTATTTTATACGCGCAAATGATACTAAACAAGATTAGCTATTGAAATTACGTTAGGTCTAATAAAAAATGCAACTCTGGTTAGCGTTTGTATATGAACTACGCCCTAATGAAATCTCTACCTACATACCCGTAATCCTTCAAGGAGGAAGGGAGGTAAAACCGCATTACCGAAGAAGGTATACTGTGTTAGTCCAATTTTCTGTAAGAAATATTCTTCCATTTTCGATGTCGAATGGGATTCTGGTCATCCGTAATTTAAGGCACACAAGTTTTACGATTATTTATCCCGTCTTTGTCACAGATTGTCAGATTCTCGAGACGCCGTTAATCTGACATCGCTTATTTCAAAATTATATGCATATCTTGAAAAGAAAACAGCCACTTTATTTTTATTTTAAATTTTTGTCATTTTCATTTCAATTTCATTTTGATTGCTTTTAATTTTGACGTGTGACATCGGAAAGCTTTTGCTCCCCTGCCCATTTTGGTGTTACCTCTCCCTCTTTACCGTGTTACGTAACTTGTGGATGACTCCTACAGAATGAGGATTAAAATAGAAGGAGTAACATTTCTGTACATTAAACATGACCGTCGAATTGCGAAAATAAGGAGGGGCGACACATCTACTTCGTGAATTACATTCATACCTTAACATTTGTTTACACCAACCAGCGTCATTCTGAAAGGTTATTGGTCAGTTCATCTGCTATTGCTACGCTCATTTTTTTTTAATGTTACAAGGATTCAGACGAGCAGGCAGCAGGCACCGAAGTGCCTACCGGCGCCCATGGACATCTGCACGACCAGAAGGCCAGCAGATTAGCGTCGTGCGATTTGACATTTAAACTCTGTTGAGTTAGACGCGTGAATATTAAGTATTTTGCACTAAAGATTTGGATAGATAGGTCTTTTTTATTTGTTAGGTCAACTGGCGTAGGCAAGCGACGTTACTTTATCGGTTGGTAGTGAACGACTCGTGACATCGATACAGGGTTACCACTACCCAAAATAAGTCCGAATATAATTTGTTTATTAAATTTAGTTGCTCTTTTATATTTATACTAGCTGTGCCCGCGACTTTGTCTGCGTGGGCCACCCTTATCACTTAGGAGTATAAAAAATAGCTTCTAGCCGATTCCCAGACCTACTGAATAAGCATATAAAATTTTATAAAAAACGGTCAAGCCGTTTCGGAGGAGTACGGTAACTAACATTGTGTGACACGAGAATTTTATATATAAGATATTTATTTTAGAGTCCAGAATTTGTTCTACATTGACAAATATCCATCCAACAAAAAATTTAAGCTTCCGTCCAATCTATCTTTCTGCTTATTTAGTAATAGTTGATATGAAAGGACTTTCTAATAGAGTTGCCACTACTCAAAATAAATCAGAATATCAACTATTATTAAAATTCGAAAAATAGTAAGTAGTAAGTTTAGTAATACTCGATTTTCGAATTTTGGAAATTGGTTCACACGGAACCGTAATTAAAATAAAAAAATTAAAAATTGTTTATTTTTTAAAGGATTTTATAACCTCATATAGCTCTTAATTTTTTCCCGAAAAGAAAACATCGATTTCTAAAGTATATCCCAAATTCAAATCAATCGAGTCACAATTTTTCAAGAAATATTTTTTTTGGCTGATTTTCAGTATTTTTTCGACTTATTAAAAAACGGTAATTTTACGGTATTATTATTATTATTGTTATTAGCTTATCGCTCTATAAAGCTTCCACCTAGCTTAATCCAGTCTCAAAATAATAGAGCTGCATCAGACATATCATGTCCAGGATATAAAAAATCATGGAACCGGTGCATGTTATCATGGACTGTACAATTATTAGATAAATACATAGGACTATTTTTTTTATTAAACATCAATTTGCACCACAGGCTTATGCCCGTGCCATTTCATAGATGTTCTAATTTATTGAGATTTCACTCTTCATTTCTATCTTTCTTCAAGTCCCTTATACAAATTCCGGTTCGTCTTTCTAATTCTAATAACGAGGGTAGTTATAAAATAAAGGTACCGTCAGTTCCTACATATGTATACAAAAATGAATCGTTGATTGTTAGTCTCGCTAAGACACAGTTGAACCATTTTGAGTTCTGATAGTTTAGTTTTAAGCCCCTTCCGGGAAGTCTTAGGAGAGAGTAAAGAAAGGAAAAGTCAAAAGATTATTAAAAAACGCAGAGTTGCAAATCTACTTTAGAAGAGATGGCGTTAATACTAGAACTTTAACTAGTATCACGTTTCATGACAAACATAAAGTAGATTAGTTAACTGATTAAAAGTGGGTAAAACAACGTCTGTTGGGTCTCCTAGTGTAGATATATACCATAGACTAGCAACGTCTAACGATATTCAAACAATAACAAAATCTAACGATTTTGATGAAATAAGCCCTTAGTAAATTTAGAAATTTTGCCGCTGTATGCAGGGAGTTTAATGACCGATTAATAGATTTAACTAGGTTTCATTTCTTGAAAAAACCTAATCGCAGGTATGATAGCACGCCTTTGAGAAGATTTGAGATTGAGAAATGCGTCTGCACTTTCATGTCTGCTATGGATTTCCGAAATACATATACATACCAGATAATAACAATTATCAGTGTCAAGGGTTAATTGTATTTTTTTAATAAAATTCGTTATGAGAAGTATTTGGTGAATTGGAATATGCTTTACACTTTACAGATTTTCATCCACTGTGCGATAGACATGTCTGCAATAAAAAACGAAGACGGCATAAGGTAAACGTTTATATCGTGCGAATCAACAGTTACTGTTTGAAAGAAAACTCAAACGGGATGATTTAAAGGTACAATAAAGCCGTTTAGTGCATAAATATAACGGTGTCTACATTCTTGTCTTGCATTACGCGTAATAATTATGATGTCTATAACAATAAATGTTGCTAATTTGAGTTAGTGTTGTTCGTGTTGCGGTTAACGCCATAAATTCTCATTAACGACTGGCATCCGTGCGATCGCGGCTCACTCGGAGGCGCGCAACGTTATTAACAAGGCGATTATTTGATAATAAAAACATACCTACATGCGTAGGGTGAACGTATGGGGATGTGTGTATAAAGGTCACTTTTTATACGTACAATTACATTTATTTCAGTGAATGTTCACGCGCTTCATTTAACGCAACCGCACGAGTAACGAATTTGATTATGTCTAAAAATTTTCATCGGGAGTTCCAAATATTCACGTAAGAAATATTGCATTTAAATGCAATCGAGCATGTTCTACAAGCGACGCAGTGACGGCCAGGCGACGTTCTAAGCACGCATCGTCGCTTACTGCAGATGTGGTGTGGATTCAACCGTTTGGAATTAATACGGATCCCACCTCGTAGATACAGACACCACAATTGCAAATGTATCATATAGAAGTATCAATTTAAAAGTGTAATGACTAAGGTGTTTTCTTCCGAAGTCACAAATTTGAACGTAAGAAACATGTAAATGCAATCGAGCGTGTTTTGTAAATGACGGCCAGGCAACGTCCTAAGTACGCATCGTCGCTTACTGCAGATGTGGTGTGGATTCATCCGTTTGGAATTAATACGGTTCCTCTCGTGGATATAGAATCCACAACTGCAAATTTATCATTTATAAATTGTCCATGTAGAAACTTTATTGGGTACAAAATTTTCTTTAGAAGTCACAAATCTCTACGCAAGAAACATCTAAAGACAATCGAGCGTGTGTTACAGGCGACGCAGCGACGGCTGTGCGTCGCACAAAGTATGCATTGTCGCTTACTGCAGATGTCGTATGGATTCAACCGTTTGGAATCAATATATATCCCTAGACTGGTTTTAGGAATCATCAAGTAAATATTGATTCTTCTATAAATATATTTAAATGTCGTGTTATTGTATACCTATGGTATACAATATGATACACTTTGAGTTTATTATCCGTACATACGCGATGCCGATGGTCTGAACTCTGAAATATATTTTTGGCAATTATTCTGAAACTCAATAGCTTTGCGAAGAACTACGGATGCTGCTGTTAAGTAACTGATTTAAAATCACGTGCTAAACACTACATAAATTAGATCTCTATTGTGCCATTGAATTTAAATTCTATGTGTAACGCTTTTGAATGTGCAATTTTATACTAAATACTTACTAAGAAATGCAACCTCAATATGAATTAAGAAAACTCTGCATATTCATTAATCCTTAATCTTTGTTTTTAATTTCCAATTACGCAGGACGATGGCTGATAGCGACATAAGCTCGCAGAAAACACCGACACTCTATCACCTAATTAATTAAATCTACTCCGATAAGCCGCCCATTGCAATAAACTAACTATTCCCTAATTGCGAATTAAATTAAACAAAACCGTCATGTCTCCAATTGGTCCAGCTGTTTTTGATTTATAGCGATAAACATACCTAATTGTTATATATACTGTTAGCAACGCCACCTCCCGGGCCCACCTTCTTTGCAAAGCATCTACAAACTCTTGGAATATACACACTTTATCAAAATCGGTCTAGTGTTAAAGAGGAGCAGTGCGAAAAAGGCATATACAGCAGATTTGTATATATAAAGATAACAATAAAAAAGATATGCGATATACACACCTGAAGTTTTTGAAATTTAGTTTTAAATGGATTCGAAACTTCTGACTTCTTTACATCTATTTCTGGTTGCTTCTTGGAAGTTGCTAATATAAATAAATGATTGAAACAATAATAATGTCAAAAAATATATTTTATAAGATATCTTTATATTTTTGGGAAGAGAAGGTATATATGTACGGGTATAGTTATGTACTTATTTATAAGCGAAAGGTCACCTTTCATAAAATCTCGAAAACCACTGGACGTACAAAGATGAAGTTCAGGATTCTTCGATACGGCCAGACTAAGAAGGTCAGGACTGTCCCACCATACAAAATCTAACTCACACTAGCGAAATTTTTACTTGCGATCACTATATATAGAGCTCCCGACGAGCAATTGTCTGGGAGGAGAGGCCGAACCGGGCTATTGGGCAATTCCGCTAGTCTTGACTGAAGATCTTCATTTTTGGTGGTTTGAGCATATCGTCCTACACTCCCACATTTCATTCCTCGCCAAAAACCTTCCACCTTAGTGTGTCAAGAAAATAGCATACTCATTCCCCAAAGGCCGGCCACACACGTATCTGTGAGCCCTCTTGTGTAGTAGGGCGTCGGTAGTCTCTCGAGTGAATGCCACCCACTCGTTTGCCCCTTGTTACATAAAAAAAAAATACAATACCTGCAATTTCTGGTTCAATTTGCTGCTTTTTGCATGAAGTGCTTCCTGTTGTAGTCTGGTGTTGTTGAAGATTTGGCACTTGGTATTTAAAAAAATTAATTATTTGATGATTTTTTACCTAGATAGCTTAATTGGGATGGCAGACTGAAATTCGACAGGACCTAAGGGACAGGGCCGGCCCTATTATAAATATATAGAACTATATGACACACGGACGTCTGTTCCTAAGGTAGACAACTTAATGCCTGTGTTATAGGTAACTATCCAAAGGTTGGATCCCTATTATTATTGAATATCATAAGATAGCGCCATCTATTAGTCGATAACACTAGCTACCGTGCGCCGTCCTACACAAGCATTTTAAATATCTCATATCTTCTAAGATAGTCATTTAAACATATGCTCTAAAGGACAAATTGGACCCGCATAAAATGTACAACGTATCTATGTAGCATATTTAGTTGAATAAGGATTAATGTACGGTATTCCTTAAAATAGCTTCGTAAATGGTACATTATATTTTTGTCATATCTAAAAGATAAACATGTTTAGTGTGTGTTATACTTAGGGGATAGATATAGCTGGATTCTCTATTGATACTTTTATCTCGTAAGCTTCAACTAGCGCATGCAATGTAAGCGCACAAACGTTTTTACGACATCATATTACAAATCACTGAAATTCTCCGCTACTATCGTCTTTATGAATCACTCTATCTATCAGTGAAAACTGCATGACGATCCGTTCAATAGTTTTTGAGTTTATCGTGGACAGATGAACAGACAGACAGACAGACGCGGATTTATAATAATGTATGTATAAGGATTTTTTTCTTCAGATCATTTTTTTTTTCAATTTATATTATTCTGCAAGCTGTAGATTGGATCAAATTCTATTTCCATCTTCTAAACTACGCTGACAAAGCGAAAGCGTTTTATAGCCTCCACAACGCGAAATCTGCGCAGATGAGATTCGTGTAATCGCTCATTAAGTATAATTTGATTATAATTATGCAATAACCGGACAGGTATATCCGTCCGATTACTTTCTAACGACTTCGAGTGGATTTTTAAGTGTTTCTAATTTTAATATATGAATATTTTTAACGTTTATTGTACGTACTATTCATTTTTATACGACTTTGATAGTAATTGATAGAATCAGGCGTTACTTTGCGGAAATCCATGACATGCATGAGAATCTAAATTACTTTGCTTTAATTCGCGAATTAATACGAGGGAAAATCGGTGTAATGCCGCAACCCGAAAGTAAACTTTTTACGAATAACCTTTGTAGAGTCTATCTCCAGATGATGCTGCGGTGTCGAAGCGAAACGTGCGTTGAGGCACATCGGAAAGTCAGTGCAGTGCTGTGCTATGGTGGCGGATTCGGTGTTGTAGCTTTCGGATTGCAGCATTACACCGATTTTCCCTCGTATTCATATCCTTATACAATTGAATACGCTAGATACTTAGTACATTTTATGAAGACCAAAATTGCCCTCTACAGCATAGCATTAAAATTAATATTCTAGAATATATGAGAGATTTAAAACACGGAGGCAGAGCGGCCGGCCGGCGGGCGGTCGGTGGGTTAAGCGACCAATATATGGCCCTATATGTTGATATTCAATAGTCAGGGCCAATGTTCGGGCAGGACAACGTCTGCCGGGTCCGCTAGCGTATTATAAATCATTAAAAGAAAACCGCTACTTTTATTATTTTTTATCCAATTTCTTTGAATACTTTTAATTTTGACATATGATGTCACAAAACTTTTTACCCCCCGCCTACTGGCGCAAAATATCACAATTTTATTATAACTTTACCCCACCCCCATCTTTAATGTCTGATTAACGGATAACCCCTAAACTATAAATTCTTACTTTCTAGTAATAAACATTCCAAGCGGTTCTGGTTTTTCTGGAGGGTGTTCCACAATCTCCAAACAGAACATCACTAACTCGTTGACTAGGGACTCGTTACCTCGGCTGCCATCAGACCTAAACACTTTCAAGACCAATTCCTGTGGCATCAATGTTATGCTGTTTTTCACTGCTGTTTCGTACACCCGACTGTTTTCAGTACCGTGGATCCTAAAAAAAAGTTCTTGGTAAATTAATATAATTTATTGTACATATTATTTCCATTCTCACAAACTAAATAGAAAACCATAAAGATTGTAAATACCCATAATTAACCATAAAGAAGAATGAATTAAAACAGCCCCAGTGGCAGGTTTTGGGCTTTGTTCTCTTTAATGCTCGCATTAATTGCAAGAGTTGCCTCTCCTGCCCAACCAAATTTAATCAGCAATAATACCATCACTTGAAGTGACAGCATTGCTGCCACTATATGCCGATCTCATGAGAGAAAGCGACACAGGTATCCGTATACGCCAATCCAATTTGGCTGCAGTCCAAAAGGACTGCAAGCACAGCACAACCTTTAATTTTAGGCTTTAGATATAGTTTGTAACAGAAAATAGTTCTTGGCCAGCCAAGGTGTTTTAATAGGTTTTAGAGGGTGGAGCAAAGGGTATACCTCTGCTTCCACCATGTGTAGTAATCATATATATCTCACCATTCTGCCCCAACCTCCACAACACCATCTCCAAACGTCTCTTAATAATATTAACAGATCACTTACTTCAAATACTAAAAATAGTCCTTATCATTTAGGTAATTTATATCCTGAAGGTATATCAGAACAGAACATAAAAACCAAATACATAGATGGATAAACTGTGTAATACTAGCAACAGATAATATTGTTATATGCAAATAAGACTTGCCTGTAATCTTCGTACAATCAACAGCATGCCAAGATATCCTAATTGTGAAAGCACAGATAGGAGAGCGCTTCAAGTCCTCTAAAATAAACCGACAAATACGTATTATCCCTTAAAATCTCTTATATTAGCTTTTTGGGCATCACTTCCGATACCTTTTTTAATTTTTGGAAACATAATATATCCACTTTCTTTTAAGATTGTACACTCATTGGAGGCCATATGATTCCGATATAAATAAAGATATAATTTAGTTATAATTAATATTAAAAAATAGAAATAGTGCGACTAAGAGAAGACCAGTCCAGACCAGAGGACAAAATCATCTCCATCATCATCAAATGAGCAATGATGGTGATGACCATCTCAAATAGTAGAACAAAGCTTTAAAAACTTCTTTTCTTGGGTATTGCTAATGCCGGAGCCAGACATAGCTTCATTTGAATGACCATGTAGTGTGGCCGGGGACATTGACTTCACAAAGTTTGGTAGTACTTTGTGGACTTCAAGGACAAAAAGTTTGAGCTATGTCTGATTCCAGTATAACGCAAATAATGTGGTCTTTGTAAAAGAGTTATTTATATAAAGCTGACATATGTGTTATAGTTTTTGAAGGCTTTTTGAATATAATGAGTCATATATTACACGGTTTTACTTGCTAGATAAGCGATAATTATAATTAACAGTATATAACAGTACATAAATATAAGCTTTAGTTTACTAACTAAGACTAATAAGATGTATATATGCTTACACCATTAGCGAGCATGTAGTACGTCTGTGTTGAACAAACTTCAGTAGGTTTAAGTTTGTTTGGTGATTAATTAAATTTACGTAATCCCGATAGTGGGCTTTACTTATGTAGTTGCGGTGGTAGCTACAAATTACGTCTAAGATCAACATCATCATCGTCGTTATCAGCCCTTGATAACCCACAGCTGGGCATAGGCCTCCCTTTGCTTCTGCCACTCTCCCCTATCCCTTGCCAATCTCATCCAGCCACCTCCTGCCAACCATAAATTAGCGATTGACTCAAAGGCCACAACCTCCTCTAATTCTCCCGAAAGTATAAACAACAATATCTTGCCTTTGGGTGCGGAATGTTTCATAAATATTCAATTTAATTAATTTTCTTTTAACAAATGAACGCTTGCATTTGCATTTTAGAGGACCTCTCCTTGAATGCCGGTATCTTTTAGCCCCTTTGGACAAATATAAATGGCCCAAGAATATGTATAGTGGACCAAAAAAGTGCTTTACCATTTTGGATGACAGCTCCTCGATAAAGAAAATTTAGCTAAGGGTTATTTTTATAAATTAACGTAATGCATAACAAGCAAAAATGAGCCTTTTAACTAATTGCCGTGCAAACGACATTCGACTTTAGCTTGGCAAACCAATTTCTTGGTCTACTATAGAAGTATGTAGTATTTTCCTTTACATTTTTAATGAATTAAGATGTCTTTAAGCAGTTAGTTTAAGGTTTTCTCATAAAATCAGTCGCATTTCGTTAATGTCACCGTTATTTAATATCTTGGTAGAATATTACGCTCCGTGTAACTATTTTATACCGGGCTCAAGTAATTCAATATTGGTTATTACATTTAGGTCATAGCAGATGATATATTTGCTTTTGTATTTTAGAATAGTTCTTTACCCGAGGCATTCCTGTTCCGACCGATTAAAAATAACAGATGTTCATGTGGCCCTAATATCTTTTCTCATTAGTCTAATTGCCCAATATGCCCATTTTTCTTTGGTGCTCTAGTCATTGGGGGATCGGCTGAGCTTTAAAGGGAACTGTTAATGTTTTTGTCCAGGGGGTGGCTCTTTCTTTTTAACTATCCAATTACTGATTAGATCCACTACGGGTATGCATACCCTAGCTGCTGTTGTCACTCCCCCTATACGGTCCGTGACAGTCGTAGCCGTATCTTCATTCTCCTTTCCATCTACCTTTATATCATTTTATTCATTCCTTTTCATTTATTTTGGTAGCACCATGCTTACAGTCCTTTTGGTGTGCAACCAAGTTGGGTCAGCGTGTTCGACTACCAGTAACTCTTTCTCACATAAGATCAGCGTGAAGTGGCAGCAATGCTGTCACGTCAAGTGATGGCATTGTTGTCGCATTTCGTTTGGTTTGCGAGAGTTCCCGGTGGCCTAAACCCCTCTTTAAAGGCTGGCAACGCATCCTTCTGAGCTCAACAGTGGAACCCGGTTTAAACTTCAAAGTCATTTCATTTTTAGGCTGAGCTATTGAGATTCTAATCCAAAAAAGCTCATTCGTAAAAAAGTTTATAAATGATTAGTAAGACTGGATGCTGATGAAAATAAAATTACTTTGTGAAAAACGCGAGAGATTCCAAGAAGAAATCTTTAAGATTCTGTGTCAAGTGGTTTCTCGCAGTCTTAAAATAAATGTGTAGGCCGTGGAAACAGCAACACTTTGTAAAAATTTATTATGATTATTTCATAAATAAGTAAGTATATAGGACTATATGACACACGGACGTCTGTTCCTAAGGTAGACAACTTAATGCCTGTGTTATAGCTAACATGCATCTATTATACACAAATACATATTTTTTTTGGAAATATATAAATACATACATGTAGATAATACACCCCAGACCCGAGGCGGGAATCGAACCCACGACCGCCGGAGGTGAAGGCAGGCCAATGCCCACTGCGCGAACGGGCCAGTCAAACTTCTCGAGAAAGCAAGCCTCGATAAAGTCAAAATCAAGACTGAGTAAACTTGTTAAAAAATATAATACAGTTTTTGATATCTATTCCGACTCATAAGATATGTTGCGAAAAAGAAATTGGTGAAGTTAATTCTTATTAAGTGATTTTTTATTTTACAATTAGAGTGAGATTTTCTATTTACATAATAATTGATATAACGAGCGGACTCGGCAGACGATGTCCTGCCCGAACGTTGGCTACTTACTATTTACTTCTATTATCCTATATCATCTCCATTCACGTTACCGTCCCCGTTCCCGTTCCCGTATTATTAGAAATAACGAATAACTACGAATGGTTTCCGCTTTGTGCAGCGGTAATATGGTGCAACTTGACTCTTTCTACGTTAGGAACACCCCTACTTTGCTTAGATAACAGTGAGTGCTTGTAATTTAATATGAACTTTAACTAATAGCAATAAAGTTCAAATTGACTCTACATTTTAGTTAGAAAACGTTTTTAAAGGAAAAATAAAAGTTCTGTTTATAGCGTTTTCCCGGCAATTATTTGAATTTTTCTCGCCGTATAAACCATCCTTGGACTTCAACCAACATTTAAAAAATAGTTTATTTGTATTCGTATTTTACTATAACGCGTATTAATGAAAGTCGAAATGTCTTTATAGCTCCTGATGATGCTTCGGTGTCGAAGCGAAACGTTCGTTGAGGCACATCGGAAAGTCAGTGTAGTGCTGTGCTTTGGAGGCGGATTCGGGTTGCAGCATTGCACCGATTTTCCCTTGTATTAATTCGCAAAGTAGTTTAGTATTTCATGCATGTTATTGATTGTCAATACAACCTTTTTTTAATTATTATAGTATAGTATGGTATTAATATAATCGTCTTAAAAAGTTTACATAGGTTTTTCGATCGTTTATATGTGTTTGTGGCCTGACATTGCATATTGCAAAAATAAATAAATCAGATTTATGTAGTTATTAAGCGTCTACAATATCATAATTATTAAATAAATAATTATTATCACCTTAGGTTTGATTTCGGGTTTCTCCGTGACCACCATTTTAGCCATTTTGTCCGCCAGTTGCTTCTGTTGATTCTCCATTGCTTGCCGTTTCTGTTGTGCTTGAGTAGTTAGGTTTGGGGGTAGTGTTTTAGGTAGTGCCTAAAAAGAAAATATATCATATTGTAAATGATACTAGAGATCGCCCGCTTGTCGAAATTCGCCCACGTATCTTTTTGCGTATAACAGCTTTGACATCATCCAATACATGTGTGAGTAAAGGGTGTAAATCTTTGGCATTGGTGTGTGGTTTTATTTTAATAATTTAATATTCAAATTCAAAATATTCTTGCCTTTCATAAAGGCACGAATATGGCATATTATACAGAAATATTAGCATTCGCACCCCCTCCTGTGTATTAACTACAATGGTACCAAATTTCATACTCCCCCGTCGGCGCAATTTTCGTAAAATGGCATCTAAAATTTTCGTTTCACGTATTAATATATAAATATGCGTGGAAGGAATGTAGTTATTTTTTTTTTTTTTCGTTAAAGCATCCATAGGTACCCGATAATCGTAGGACGCTAAGTCATTTAATCCGAACAGAACCATAAAGCACAAAGTTATACTCACAGGTGGCACCGGCGCTTGCGGTTGCGGCGAACGCTCCACCGGAGACTCCACCTCGCCCTGAAATTTATTATTCATTAAACACAATCACAGATAAAAAATTAACCCTTAAAAATACTTTGGTTGTCTGTATAATCGCTTTACGGACGATAATTTTACGTGCTAACGCCGAACGCTTAAACCGATCGTGCCGCCGACGGAACGTGACATTTTCGTGCGTACAGCCGGCATTCATCGATTTATAAGATCTTATCACGTCAAAAAAATAAAACGATCCTTGAAGAAATTTCTGGTGAAAAGAGAGTTTGCACACATTCGGCGACAAATCCTTGATTCTTTGCTTATTTTTTGCGGATAAGTTTAGATAATTTATAAAGCGGTACTCACATTGGTGGTTTTGCATTTCTGTTTCTTCTTATTAAGTATGGACCTTAACCGTTCACGAGTCTCGTTGAAGTTGCGCGGCACCGGTGTCGTCAGGGGTGGCTGAAATTATAGTTTTACAATAAGAATTTTAAATATATTTTAATTTTGATTAAATTCGGAAGCAGATTTAAACCATATTTAACGCTTTCGCCTACTAGAAAAATTTATAATTATTAAAGTTTGACGAAAAAATTATATGTGTAGTAATAAGTAAGAACTTAAATTTTTCGCTCGTTGTATATAAATAAAAAAGAAATACGTTTCTATTAGCAATTGCAAAAATTTAATGCATGATGAAACTATTAAGCTATTATGATAACATTAGTAATAAAATAAGAAAAATAGTTTATTTCATTATACGCTCCGCTCTTCCAGAACATTACAGTAAAAATAGATATTCTACTCGCAGATTAAACGCTTATGTAATATTTATTTATATCTAATATACAAAATTTTCGAATTGTTGTGTTTGTTGCTAAACTCCTCCAAAATGGCTTGACCGATAGTTATGAATTTTTTTTGTACATATTTGGTATGTCTGCAAATCGGCCGCAAACCTTAGTGATAAGGGTGGGTGAAGTACACGCGAAGTCGCGGAGTATAGCTACTACTAGTAGTAATATACGTTTTTTTTCGAGGAGAGAATTAATTGGTGAAACTATCAATAATATGTACACTTACAGCGTGACCAAAGACAGTGCAGTAGCAACAGTTGCAGGGCTGGTCCGTGGAACCGTCTCCCGCGCAGCCGGCGTGCGCCACTGACGGACAAACAACATTTGGTATAGTTACATAACCCATGACCGTTCTTTATACAAACAAAACCGCTGCTTGCTACGAGAGGCCATCATTTTAAAATAATGTTAATAATAATCATCATACAAACAAAGTTATAATATATATATCGGGTGTAAAAGACATCGTACCGCAAACTTTGTGATAAAACTATATTTAATGTCCCTAAATAAAATCACTCATCTCGGAAACGAGAGGTTACATATATTGCCATTCTCATCCCATTCTTGAGCGCGCAATGGATCGTAACCATTGGGGAGCAATCGTCAACAAAATGTTGACGTGCAAAACAATTCAACGACCCGCGTCGCACTATCCCTTTTTAAGGTTGATTTACATTGCGGTTTGATGAAAAATATTGAAGATATTTGTTTCTGATTTAAAATCGCATTGGGACAGATAGTAATAATGATATTATACAGAATTCAGTTTAAAAAAAATGGTAAAAAAATTGTACAATTCAAAAAAAAAGTCGACAAAAAATTTCACCAATGAGGTGTCTAAAATCATGATTTTAGACCAATACATGTATTGGTCCTATGGGATCCGGTACGATGTTTTTAACACCTGTATAACAAGGGGCAAACGGGTCACCTAAGTGACTGTCGACAATTGCATTGGAAGGGTTGCAGATGCATTGCCGGCATTTGAGAAGTGCGTATACTCATTTCTTGAACATCCTTAAATCGTACCTTAATTGTTCATAAACACCGTTAGCTAATAGGAGAGAGAAATCGTATTCCGATTTATTAAGTCGGAGCAAACGACTTTTAGTCTCACGGGGAAGGGAGGAGGAGCAAGCAAGCACTTACCTTTACATACATGTTGTTGATGATTTGCGTTTTCACACGCTTTCGGCGCTGGTTTTTGCTTCGGCGCTACTTTCTTTATCTCCTTCTTTTTCTCTTCCAACCCGTTTTTGGACTTTTCGTCGTAGCACTGTTTTACTATATCACCCAAACACGCGGACGAAATGTCCGTATCTTTGCACGAATCGCAGACACAGTCGTTCGTCCATTTACAGTTGTTTTTTGGAGTGTCACACACGTCACTTTCAGATTTGGTTTGACCGTTTCGCGTCATGTTTCGAAATGCGACGGCATTCAACGTTTGCTTTGCGTTACGTAACGCCTGCGCCGAATACTTCGCTAGCAGCTCCGGATTTTGCGATCCTATGACAGACAGAGGCGCCTTGTCTTTAGTATCCGATTCCAAGGTCTCCGGTTCGTCGGCTTTCAATTTTAATGTTTCTTCTATATCGTCGTCAAGTAATTTCACGTCTATACTCGAACATATAGAAATGACGTGCTTCTTATACGTCTCCGGAACCTGAAGACCTTGAGTTATGTATGATTTTATCGTATAAAAACTATCCAATAAGGATTTTTCTCCTTTCGACATTAATATCGCTTCACATTTAGCTAAAAGTGCGTCGTTTTTAGATTTCTTATCGTCTTTATCGTTAGCGGGCGGATCCACTTCAGGTTCTTTCTTGGGCTTGGAGGATTCTTGGTTTGTCTTTTTAACTATCCTAACGTTAGCTTTACATATAATCTTACTAAGGCCTTTAGCTGCTAAAATTTCCGCTTCGCTAGCGTTTTGTGTTTGAACTACTTTGGTGGCAGGTGTTAATTTCGTGAAAGCTTCTCTTAGTTTATCTTCTAACTGTTCTATTCTATATAACATAACTAACCATTCGTCACCAGTTAATCCTTTTTTAGGTAAAGTCTCCATGTATTGTCTATTCATTTCTCTTAATCGATCAAAGAAATATTCTGTCTTTCTTTCATCCGTCATAGAGCTAAAATCAGGCGCATTGTCGATTTTTCTAACCTCTAGACCAGTCAATTCTTGTATTACATTCGTCGCTATTTCCGGGTCTAACAGAATCCAACCAGTCAGCTGTTGAGATTCCGTGCATCTTCGTATCACATCCATATATTTAAATTTGAGACTTTTGACTGCAGACTTTTTGTCGTCCGACAACTTAGAAAGTTTCATTATGAGCAAATCGAGAGTATTTCCAGCAAAAGTACTGAGCAATTTAGTTATATGTTTCAATGTTTCCTTGGACGCCGGGCATCCTTCACTATCAGAGTCCCTGTTATCGCCATTTTTCCGCAGTTCGTCTATTTTCTCTATAATTTTGTCGCTTTCATTAGTACACTGTTTAGATGCTAAATCTTGTATGTACGAATAGAACTTATCTAACATGGCCTCAATTTCATTGTCTAGTAATTCAATCGGTATACCCTTAAACTTAGTAGCTACATAGTGTTTCCAAGAATTAAATCTAGATTGAACTAATTCCCTTAACTCATCCATACTTAATGCATCTTTTACAGAATTGTCAAAAAGAGTGGACGCCTTTGAATACATCTCGGAATTAATACTATTACGTGGCAAAGAAAAAAGCTCTTTTTCTTCCTCTAAGCATTTAGCTAATTCAGGACTCTTGTTTTGCTTTACATATTCAAAAACTTTGTTAATAACTACTTGAGCTGATATAGAAAATAGTAAGTCTTTGAAATCTTCTTTATTATTCTTATTCTTCATTAAGTTCTGCAACTCCTTTTCATCTCTAAGGAGTTCAGAAAGATCTTTCCCGTCAAATTCAAAAGTAGCTAATTCGTTATCGTTACTCTTAATTCTACGATTTATTTTACGCTTGGCAGTATTTTTAGTTACTTTAACACTATCACGTTTGGATAACTTCAGTTCCCGAATTTGTTTTAAAGTCTCAGGTGTTAGTTGCGCTTCGTTATTAACATCGGGCAAGCTACTCATTATCGAAGCAAATTCTGGCAATTCGAAGCTTGCGTTGGCAAATTCGGACAATTTAGAAGCTATTTCGGGCATATTGGCTAAAGTATGTGGCATATTTTCTACCAATTCCGTTAATTTATTTATTGCTATATTCATATCTATTGGATTATCGGAATCCATCTTTTCCAAAAATTCTGCAGAGTTTTTATCTAATGTCATCATGACTTCCACTATTTGTTCTAAAGATGGTGGTTCATCCAAATCTTCCTTCTCTTTCTCCTCTTTGCTTACAATATTGTAAGAGTTGATAATATTCTGACATTCCTCCATTGCTTTCTTGATTTTTAAACCAAACGTCACGTACTTATATACATCGGGATCCTTCTCTTCGGTCTTGTCATTATCTTTCAATTCTATAACTCCATCTTTATATTGATTGGTATTTATATTATTCAAAGGTGGGTTTAAATCCGTTGCAACTTGTGATTGAAAATCTATTACCTTATCGTCCTTATTAAAAATTTTGTTAACTGCTAAAATTCTACGATTTTGAGTGTAAACGGGCATAGGTTCTGAGGTCGTGGGTGACATTTCCTGCAATGGTGGACTCACTGAATCTGGATATTTAATTTCCGGCTGAGCTTCCATGTCATATTCCTCCTTTAAATTATTGTCTGGCGCATTGAGAGCGAAATTCGCGAACTTAGCTAGACATTCTTTCATTTCTTTGCCTAGATCGCCAGATTCTTTTTCGCCTACTATCGTTTCTGCATCACTAACATTGTCTTCTTTTTCCA
This sequence comes from Charaxes varanes, assembly GCA_024363005.1. Taxonomy (NCBI): domain Eukaryota; kingdom Metazoa; phylum Arthropoda; class Insecta; order Lepidoptera; family Nymphalidae; genus Charaxes; species Charaxes varanes. The sequence continues at coordinate 1,417,808 of JANCMC010003086.1, forward strand.
ATGGAAATGCTTCTGGAGGTTCAGCTTCAGATTTTACGCTTGGTTCATCATCTATTTCCTTGTAAGGTGATTTTATATTGATATCATTTTGTACCGGTGCCTTGTGCTTGAGCATTTGCAGTATTTTATGAGGTTTACTAATTGTTTGTGTTATGTTAACGGGTTTAAGTTTTCTTTTGGGAGCAGAATTTATTTTTATATTTTTAGGACTTGCAGTACGGCGCTTACGTCTTGGTAAATCGTCTATAAGTGTTACATTGCTTTCGGGAAGGCTAAAACAGAAGAAAAAGCAATTTAACAATTTCAACAAACAGATAATATTAGTTTGGAGTGTCTTCCTATTGAAGAACCGTAATGAGCTTACCTCTCTCTCTCTTGCCGAAGTTGATCCTCCAGCCACATCCTCAGGCGGTGATAATATAGCTGCTGGTCCCTCATGTGCATAACTTTTCGGCGAACCTTAAAAAGAAGAAAGGTTGACAGTAGGCACAACTTAAGTTCAAATACCAAAAAGTTACATTGACGAGACAAGACAAATGAAAGACATAGTCATGTTTTCATCATCACAATTATTGTAAATGGAACACAGACATTGGAAATCACAATATTCCTAATAATTGTAATTGCTGCTGCATGTCAAAATATTGCTTGGCTGAGAGTGATATCGACTCAAAGATTTTGATTAGTTCACTTACCAACAATCAAAACCAATATGACCAAATAAAAATTAAAAATTTTGTATCAACGAAAAAGTGAAGGAGTATGTACCTCTTTGAAGCGTTGCAAGTGGTATTCGGGACAGAGAGGCCTGCACGGGGTGTGAGCGGGTGCGGGCGGAGGCGAGCCGGGGGGAGGGGGCGCCGGCGCACGACCTCCGACCAGCTGTGTGCACACCTGTGGGTAAAGAGGTACAAGCTAAAATAATAATAATAATAATAAAATGTTTATATTGAAAAACTTAACCCACCAAGTCGGTCACAAGCGATTATTACAGCTAAACCGTCGATAGTCTGTGCTAGCTTCTGTCACCAATCGCTAATTTCTACTAGATATTAATGTGACACAGTTCTTTACGCTATTTAACATAGAACCAGTTTAAATATTGATTCGAATGTGAATAGGCCAACACTGCTGTTCCCTTTAAGGTTATATAAAGATTTGGGGTTAACACACTCACAGTGGACAGTCGTTTCTGTTTCCTATATAGCTGCAGTTGTCGGCGATGCACGTCCGGAAGACGTCTATACATCGCCATCAACTTCCGATCCACTTCTGACAAACCGACGTGAACGCGCTTTCTGTAACAATAGTACTTGTGACTGTACTGGAAATAGATATTTCAATAGAATATATTTAGTCTGAAAGATTTGAGAACCGAATTGCGAAACTTCAATGGAAATAAAAATTCTCATAATAATTCACATATTAAAATTATAAAACCAATAATAAAGTAAATATGTAATAACAGTTTAATCAAGAACTATTTTAAGTTGAACAGTCTGTAACGAATAGAATGACATCAGAAGGGTATAATGAGATAATCAGGCAAGATCACGGTAAACGAAAACATTCAAAAAGCGACCAATGCAAACAGCCAAAATATCGTGAGTACGCTATACTACAGATAATACAGACCTGGCCTCGTGGTCCGTCCACTGATCACAGTGCTGTAGCACCCTGTCCATCAACCTCTCGATGGAGGCGATGGACTTCATCAGCTGGCGCACTGTCCTGCACAGTTGGCCGCGCCCTTCCCCTGCGGAACCGCCGGACTCCACCGCCGCGGCGGCGGCCAGCAGCAGTTCCGATGCTGAGTCCAAAGACGAGGATGTTGAGAGGCCGAGAGACGCAGTTCCTGAATTCGCATCGGAGTCGCTCACTGAAAAAGAACCACGCGCGTCAACAACGATAGATAGTTATTAGAAAATTAAATACATAAAATGTATAAAAACACCAATCCCATTGAATTACTTCGAGGAAAATAAAAATGTGTTACTATGCGGTCTGTTGTAAAGAGGTTAGATTGGAGTATGATTTGTTTTAAAAAGGTAAAACGTCCTTGAACCTGTCGAAACATGAATGTCTATTGATCATTTATGTGGGAATTATTAATAGGATACGTTATATAATGGCTATGGGTTGAAAAATTCGTAAAATAGAGGTACGTTAATGCTTTCTATCTGTATTCGTTATAAAGGGGATTTAATAAATATATTCGTAATGGTCTATTTTGCATTAGCTGTTATGAAAAAATCGTTAAATCGAGAAATTCCTTATTTTGAGACTACTTATATTAAGGTTACACTGTATTTTGTAATTATTTTGTAGTATTTTGATGCATCTGGTCTAGGATCGTCGTATGTAGAAAAACCTAGCGAGAGGTGTGGATCTGAAATATCCTGACGCTCGTCAAAGAGCAAACGAGTAAAGGAGAAGCGAGTACTTTAACGTTGCATTTGAGAAGTCTTTAAAGAGAATTGTTACATTGTTGTAATACTTACTGTCATCGAGGTCACACGTTAAGTTAGAATCGCTGAGGTCCACGGCTGAATTTGACTTCGTGAAGGAGGGCTGGTCTTCGAAGTTATCTGGTGGCCTATGATGCAAAAACGAATAAAATAAGCGAACTTCGACTTACGAAATGTAGATTAAAAAAAAAACAAGCGTCCATTCAATTACAAGATTCTTAGAGACTAAGAAAGGGTCTATTTAGCCAGGGCAAAATGACAGTGAATCATGACGTATTGAAATTTCTTCATGAAAAACTAGAATATAAACCAATATTGTAAAGTGAAAAAGTCCGAACTCACTTAGCGCCCGTGCCATCTCCTTGCTGTAATTCCCTCCCTGCGTTATCCGGCTTCATATCCAGTGAGGGCTGAAATGTTGTACATATTTTTTATTTCGATTAATTTACAGACATTGTAATAGTACTGGATTGCACGGTTTCCGTATTAAAACGTTGAGCCAACTTTAGAAAGAGATAGCATCTAATCTAAGGTACACCTATTTTTGTTCC
>JANCMC010003086.1:1420926-1580699 GCA_024363005.1 Charaxes varanes
ACGGTTTCCGTATTAAAACGTTGAGCCAACTTTAGAAAGAGATAGCATCTAATCTAAGGTACACCTATTTTTGTTCCACCGTGCATTTTTCTTAGTACCTTTTATTTTGGAAAATGTTGATTTTATCGGCGCAGTCTAGTATTAGTATGTCTGTAGGTTCAGTATAAAACAAAGATGGTATAAAGACCTTTATTCATGAGGCACGAGTTGTACCTGATAAGAAATTACATTTACCTTTACAGCATCCGCTTTAGTGTCGTTGAACTCATTGACAGCCTGCATCATCCCGAAAAAGGAGATCCTGAAAGCAACACTTTAATTTTCAAATTTATTAATTGTTTGTATTAATAATATTTATATGATAAAATCGAAACGTGCTTCAACAAATTATTAAGTGACAATAAACATGATACCCTCACAAACTTTAAAAATCTCAATGCCTCTATCGAAAAATATCTTTCGTATTAAATAATTTATTCGCTAATTATAAAGGTCAACTCTATACATTATTCTTAGCTTACAATTATCAATATTAAATATAAAGACAAATTGGAGATTGTTTGATACGGCTGAACTTTTTCAAGCTTAACCAGATTAGATATGACTGCGTCGGATAGGCAAAATTCCCATTTGGCATTCGATCGCAATACGCCCCCCGCCATGATATAATATTAAAGTAAGCGAAGTCGCGGAAAAGAGCTTGTTAAAATATAATTGTAAGAACGTACCTCAAGAGCTGCTTTCTTTGCTGGGCGCACAGCGTACGTGGTGTGAGGCAGTCGCAACGATGTTTGTACCCCGACCACGCGCTCACTGCGAAAACCATGATATTAAATGGGGAAGCTTTGAAACACATGTTGAAAGTAACACTTATTTAAGGATAATACCAGCGCTGCAACCAATGAAAAAAACAATAAGAAAGGAAAGACCCAGATTTACAAAGGTAAAGTCGTAAAAAAGACTGAGCAAAAATTATATATGTATACCATGTGTATCAGTTTGGGTATATCGTTGGCTAGTTAAAGGATGGATACCCCTTAAGGATCCTGAAAAAATGGCTATTGCAAAAATGTACTTTTTGATGGAGAAAAACGTACTCGAATTTGCGTGTAAAATGCGCACGTCCACTTACGGTCGTGCGGCGCCGTACGCGCGGCCATGTGCGCCAGCCGCTCGCTGGTGGAACGGCGCTGGTGCGGCGCCAGGAAGCGTGCGAGCCGCGCCCTCGCCGCGGCACCCCACGCCGTGTCCGCCTCCGCCTCGCTCGACCCTTCTCCGCCGTCCCCGTGAGACCTCTCACCGGGCACCATCTCCACCTAGTGTAAAAACTTCTTTAGGCACGTTGGGTAAATTTTGAGACCGATGATCCGACGCTCCAGCTGGTGCCTCTGGTAGAATACTGTCAAGACCAAAAGGCCCGCCGGATTGTAGGCTGCGACAGCAACGCGCATCATACGACGTGGGGCAGCTCGGACACTAATCGCAGAGGTGAGTTAATTTTTGAACCAGATTTGGCTAGGCAGGGGAGGGCACACTGGCAGTGAAGGTAAGTATTAGTGATCACTATAAAGAGCGCTCTCTTAAACCTACACCTAGGTCACAAGTCCCCAACACTGCTAAGGGTCCTACCAGTGCAACAAGATGGACCTGGCACCCGCACGGTGAATCCATGGAATGCTAAGAAATTAGTCTCTCTTTGTAATTATGAACATTTAAGACATGATTTTATATAAACAATAGTATGTATTATTTTGAAATAAATATATACTAAAATGTTTATATTTACAGGCTGAAGAGAGATTAGCAATGATTGAAGAGCAACGAAAAATGGATGAAGAGAGACAAAAACTGAAAAGAGAACAGGAGAAGAGAATTAAGGAAGAACAAAAGAAAATTTTAGGGAAAAATAACTCAAGGCCCAAGTTGTCATTTTCTTTGAAGCCACTATGATGAGTTGACTCCAATTAACCATTTCGATAGTACAGCGTAGAACCTAGACTTTATCATAGAATAAGAAATAATAACTGAAGAGAGGCTAGTTTCATAATACTGTCCATTCTGAATTTGCCATAATATTTAAACTATCATTAATATGAGGTCAAAACAGTGGTATAGAATAGAGAACAAGAGAACAAATGATAAAGCACAAATAATAATATTTGAAACTGCCACTGTCAAAAACACTTTAAAATAATATAAAAATACAAAGTGGTATAAAATGAATAAGAATGTGATTTTTATGTTTTATTTCTTATTCTATGGTATAAAATTGATAGGGTTGTTGCTAGGGTTACGTTACATTTTAAATAATCTTTTGGCAATGGATTTTTTTTTACTTAGGACCAGAGAGCGTTTTTAGACATATGGGAATTTGCTTGTGAGTAGAATTTGTCAGATCACATTGATTTTAAAAAGTTGTGTGAATTCATTGTGTCTATGAATCCAAAAAAATATGTCTTGTTGATGTAAAATGAAGATTTAAATTGCATTATTTAACATCTCATAATTGCTAAATAGAATGTAAGCAAGGAAGCATTTGCACAATTTGAAGGTAGTTTGTAAAATCGTTATACTCATGATTTGATTTTCATGTTTATGATTAACTCTACTGTACTCGTACTGTCTCAATAAAATCAAGTTGCCTATTATTGTACCTAGAATCAATTGTCAATACAAGCAAAGTATAATCTAGGATGACTAACTGATGTTTCTGATGGAATTAAATGAATGCTGAAAATTAAAATATTATCTGGCTCTAACTATACCATTTTTCAGCCGCTATACCTACACTGAGACTTTTATCACATCAAATTATGTAACATAGAACTATTTATATTCATGGGGAAACACACTAAGAGCACCCATCGGCCACAAGGTCTGACGGTGGGTTATGGTAGGCTGGTGGTGGGGGCCAAAAAGCTAAAAGCTTACAATGGTTTCTTCTTAACACTAAGGGAAGAGTCTCGCAATCTACCACATGTCTTTTACGGACTCATCTCTTAGGATCCTTCACCCAAACTCCATAGGGCGGCGTGCTGGAACACGAAACACGCCATCCATCTCAGGACCCCTGCTTGGCAGCAACCGGCACGGACAGTCCATGTCGGACCCTACCCACAGGAACAAAGACTCCACCTTATATTGACAAATTTAATTTCATTCATGACCATCACCGTTCCTTTTTACCTTATTTACTCAATTTGTACCAAAATTACACACTTCATATAGACCATATGTACAAGTTTGTGACACCTTATTGAAAGGTTGTGTGAAAGTCTTTGTATGAGATATTATCTGTTAGTAGTAGGGCCAGTATAAAGTTATAATGGTTCAGCTGCCAAGTTAAAGAAAATTACAATGTTAAAATGTCAATTTTTATTATCTGTTGGTATAATTGGACACAGTTGTAACATTGCTTCCCATAGTATTACCATGTAGCCCTTGTGAGTGATCAAAAGATTGTTATGTAGGTATTAGCTGATTGTTAAATCGACTAAGTAGAATATTAGATATATACATTTTTTTTTAATTATCTACAGTTTTTAATTGTTGCACATACCAAAAGTACAGTTTAGAAATACCAGATGTAAAAGTCATATTGTGACACGACTTGTAAAATTATATTGATTTTATGTAATTTCCAACGTCTTACAAATCGATGAACGCCGGCTGCTCAGACGAAAAAGCATGACTCACTGTCACGTTCCGCCTGAGCCAAACGTGTAAGAGAACGCGAAACAAGCGATGGAGAGGCACGATCGGCAAAAGACTGCGTTCATATGGCGTCGTGTGTGTCGCTATCGGATCGGTTTTTGCGGGATCCGGTTCAGTGGCACTAGTATTTCAATACATGTTCGTGCATTAGGTTTCAAGACACGAAAAAACCAAATACACAGACACGCTAGTGCCACTGAACCGGATCCCGCAAAAAGCGATCCGATAGTGACATACACACGACGCCGTGTGAACGCAGCACAAGCGCTTGGCGTTATCGTGTAAAATGATCGCCCGTAAACCGACTTTACAGACAACAAATTTATTTTCTTTCTTACAAATAAATAACTGCCTCGCTCGTTTATGGAAGATAGCATGACATAATATGTACTCAAAGTAAAAAATTGGATCAATTGAGATGAGCTGCAAATTATTACAGTTTGGTAAGTGCAACGAAAAAAAGTGTAAACAAAAATAACATGTTCATTTTAAATAAATATTGAGTTGTAAGATTTTTTTATATAAATATGTGTCAATAAATTAAGTATAGGTGATAATTAGGCTAGATTTTATAAAAAATAGCATCGTATCTTAATTATAACTTTATATTTATCCCTCAAAAAAGCTTTCGACTTGTCAGTTCATTTACCGCTTCCTCATGTGTAATTTTTCACTTGATACTAACAAAATATTTTGTTGCATTTTGTCTGTAGGGTTAATGTAGTATAATATACCTGCAAATAACAGCAAGCACAAGATCATTGACTGAAAAGCATTGGAAATTAAATAAATATATTATCTGCAAATTATTCTTTTACTTTTCCTTATTCTTCTAATATCAGAGTTATGTCATCTTTTTAGTCATGTAAATACGGCTGCCATACGCTTTCATTTTGCTTCCTTGCAATAAAGAACTGAAATGATATATCAAGTTACTGGTAACTCTTAAGTGTCTAGGATTCGTTTATTCCAGTGGTTGGTCAGCCGTATGTTTGTGATTACTATTTTACACGAACTGCTAACCTATTTGATAGCGTAGTGCAGATTTCGGCAACCTTTAGGCATGCAAAGACCACATCGTTCAAAAATGAGATGTAGGCGGGCAGCGTCGTTTTGAAAGGTGGCCCACACTTCTAAAATACTTATTTGATATAAGTGCCTTTTCAGTACATCACAATAAAACTATGCGATCGTGCAATGTAATTATTACCTTTATACAAAAGGACTGCCATTTACAAAATAGACGCAAGCCACTTGTTGCTGAACTGCTGGCGTAGTGCAATGGTTATGGAGAATACAATAAAACAAATCTTATGGGAAAAAAGATGAAAAGGTTTCCAAGATTATAGCTTAGATAGTAGTTCAAAAACCATCCAGAATGGCCCTAGTGTAACCAAATGGTAAGGTATGAGGGTAGCAATAGTAGATGAATTAACCTTCTAGAACGGCGCGGCATATGAAGGTAGTAATGAATTGAGCAATAATAACCATTATGCTGATGTCCTTATCAACGTAATTCGACGGAACTTTTACATATACAGAGATGTTATTCCTCTATGTAGTTTCCATGGTAGTAGTATCGCAAGATAGGTCACAGATACCACATACATTTGAACAAAAATGTCTAGTATCTATACCCAAACACGTCATTCTGACAAACCATAAACGTCACCTATTCAATAAATTGGTTGCCACTTATTATGTCAATTTGTCAAACCTCATTGATGAGTTGAAAGTTTGAAACCGTATTGAATCACTTTTCTAATTTATTAAATTGTGCCTTAAGCCTTTTATGAATACAAATCTTAGAACTTATCATGTACTGTTATTGAAAAAATTCGTTTAGTCACGTAACATTTTTTACTTCCAAAATTAAAATGGGAGACTTTCTTAAAGGATTGATATTGTCTGTCCTATCCGAAAAATGTTACAAGGAATACTTTATAAAATACAACCTTCTTGACGGTAAGTCCATATTTTTAAATTATTGCCCTTAACCTTTTTTTTTTTAAATTTTATTAACTTATTGTATCTATTTTTCAGTACCTTGTTTCAAAGCAACGTTAAGTAAAGGGCTCGGAATTGGCATAATAGCTGGCTCCATACTGGTGAAAGTCCCACAAATTTTGAAAATCCTTGGTAGCAAAAGTGCTAAAGGTATCAACATATATGGTGTTTACTTGGAACTCTTTGCTATAACTGCAAACTTTGCTTACAGTTATATTATGAGATTTCCATTTAGGTAGGTAGAATACAAACTGATTTGAATTGATATTTTTCATTTTTTTATTATTAGTCTAACTCATATTACTGTTACATAATATGTTTCTTTATGTTTCTTTAATATGTATAACCTTCATTTTAATACAGTTTAATACATATGATACAAAATCTACTACTATTAAAGTTATGCTTGTTAGTGGTCATAAACATGAGTTGACCCTAAGACCTACATTAATTAAATGTTAATAAGAAATGAACTAGGCTGTTGGCACAGTTAGCAGTGACCTGGTCTTCTGCCACAGGGGTTGTGGATTCGATTCCTGCCTCGAGTCTGGGCATATTATCTATAATATGTATTTATATGATAAATTGCTTAATGTTTGTTGTTTAACAGGTGGCTGTTACCTATAACATAGGCATTAAGTTCTCTAACTTAGGAACAAATGTCCATGTCATTAAAAAAAACTTGGTGTTTTGATGACAAACTGTAGATACATTTGGCCATGTGGTTAGGCCTTATATTTTTGAAGTCCAAAATAAGGCAACATTAATTGCCCAATCTGAGGTGGTCATTAAATCCTCCTATGTGTAGGTATTGGGGCATGCAGGGCATGACATATGGTGAGTCATGGATTGGACCCTCCCCATTGCGGCAGATGTTCGCGAAGCAGAAGACCAAAAGTATTTTGAAAAGGCGTCGTGCGATTTTTAATTTTGGACGATTTTTTTTTTTAAACAGTTCGTGATCACAGACGTCAAGCACTGAGTTCGAGTTTTATATAATCGCATATTGAGGAATATTCATATCCCCACAAACTTTTGAGAGGTTTTTGGATATGAAATTGTATACAACTTGCTATATAAATTAATTTTAAATAATAAAAAAAAAAAAAAGAAATTTAGCAAGGAAGTTTTATAGTTAGTTAGAAATCGCTAAAATGGGTTTTCCAGTAGAGCTAGATTTAGTAACGAAAATCTTGAGATATTCACGTTACGATTTCACTAAATTTCGGGCCTTACGGGGTTCAGTCCAACGTTTTACCGTTGAGCTATTGAGGCTTTGAGTTATAGCTCAAGTTATAAAGGTCATTACACCAACAGCCGAATTTCTCATTAAACCATTTGAGCTAACGACCGAGGGAGGGCGGCTTCCACTCCATACGTCCACAAACTTTAAATACGGTACAGTACAGTAGTATATGAAAAAATATTAGAAAATAATAAAACCTATTGAATTTTTTGAAGTGAAGTTTTTTGCGTTCGGCTTTTTTGTGAAAATTGAAAAGATTACCCGTTAGACATTTTTTCAGATGGGGAAAAAACCATTCAACTCGCGACACTGCTTACCGTCGACACTCTCGGAGTGTCACCGTCTTGTTTTCCTTAGAAACAAATAATATCTGACATATTTGTATGTATAATTAACATAAAACTTAATGCACGTCGAAAATGGCAAAACTTTTGAGACCTGTTTTCTTTTCAGATTATATTTTATCTAAAACTATAGAAAAATGCAATTCTGAACACAGTCGATGAGTTTTTTTTTGTTTAAGATGGCATGGGACAAACAGTCAAGTGATTCATATGAGTACATATAATTAGAATAATAAATTATAACTATTAAAAGCAATTACAACGAGGAACTAATCAAATAAAAAGTTGATACCGTATTTAGGCTATTGGGTCAAGGAACCCAAATGTATGCCGTGTGTGATATTTTTATATAAGAGGCAAACGAGCAGGCAGCAGGCAGCTAAGTGCCTACTGACGTCCGTGAACCTCTGCTTAACTAGAACGTAAGCAGGTGAGTTGTCCGCCTTAATGAGGAGTTTAGGCCACCGGGAAGTCTCATAAAGCGAACGAAACGCGACAACAACACCATCACTTGACGTGACAGCATTACCGCCACTTTACGCTGACCTTATGTAAGAAAGAAGTACTGGTACCCAGATGATAATTATAGTTATTGCTGAAGAGCGATTTCTTCCACACAACCTTTAGGACAAGAAAATATACGAAGTGTTAAAGTAGTGTAGGTGGTGGGCTAAAATACATTAAATAATATAATAATTTATCAGGATGAAACGTTAAACTAACTGAGTCTTAAAACAATATATACATACAGTCAAATACGCATAAATAAACATCAATATACTTACGCACCTACATACATATATCTGTGTGTGTCAATATATTATAAACATAAGAATTAGTCCATCAATAACAATTTGGAAGATAGTGGGTAGTTACTGTTTTCTTTAAAAGAGATCAAAGATTGTGAATTTTTATTTTTTAATACTATAACGCATTCCACAGCGTGATTGCCTGCACAGTAAAGGAATACTTTTAAAATTTCGAGTTGAGCACAGGTAATCTAAGTTTTAAACTAGAGGACGAATGCAAGAGTTTGTTGCGCTTCCCGAAAAATTCAAACCTCTCCTTCAAGTAAGAAAGGGAATTCGGGGTAAGTAATACACAGTTCAGAAGACAAACTAAATTAAGATTCCGGCGAAAGCGTATAAGTATAGGACGGTGCTGTGACTTCTTAACAAGTGCTTGTAAAAGTCTGTGTGAATAAAGATTTTTTTGACTTTAAACAAATTTATGCATATACGAGCTAACTAATAGCGCAGTTACTTATGAGAGTTTTTAGCCTCCCAGTTTTATATAAAATGCAAGATGTATTTGTTATTTAATTAAGGAACTTTTTAGTCATATGCGACCATGTCGCTCCTTTTACTAATTAGTTAATTCTATTGTTATTACTTCTTTTATATAAAATATTTTCTTTTTATTATTTAGAGCCCATTTTTCTCGCTGCAGGGCAAAGGTCTCCCTACTCTCTATCTACAAGGTTCCCTCTAAGGCTATCCGTTGCCAATCTCTTTTATAAAGATCCAAGTCATTCCTTCATCTCATTCATCCATAAAGTGGAGATTTTGGCACGAAGATCAAAAATATTTACTAAAATATTTAAAAAAAAACTTGATTGAGAGGCCCAAAAAGATGTACAAACATTAATGTTTAGATTACTGCTTAAAAAATTATTAAAGTGTGCCCTGAATAATTCATAACACACGTTCAAACACATTCCAACAACCCATAATAGATATTTTAAGTCATATTACATTATGCGTTAGGACCCTCTGTGACATAGCATGCAGAGCTGGCAACTAATAATTCCTTTGCTATATATCGTACAAATTCGTTTCCTTCTAAATTTTCAAACGCATTTTATTTTTTACTTTTTACTAGTTGTTAATTTGCTCGCGTATTATTCGCGCATTCATAGCGACGTATATGGAATGAATTAGTCAGTCGCATACGCTTGTCACTGTCAGTTGGGTCATTAGGACCCCCTGTAACATTGCATACAGATCTGGAGAATAATAATTCCTTTGCTATATATCGTACTAATTCGTGTGCTACTAACTTTTCAAACGCAATTTATTTTTTATTCTTTACTAGTTGTTGATTTGCTCGCGTGTTATTCGTGCCTTATTGGGGCCGTATATAGAATCAATTAGGCAGTCGCACACGCTTGTCACTCTCAGTTGGGTCGTTAAGGCCCTCTGTGACATTGCATGCAAAGTAATAATTCCTATGCTATATTTTGTACAAATTTATTTGCTGCTAAATTTATATAGACATACAATTCTTTTTGAAGGTTATATTTTAATTGCTGCGCCCGCAACTTCGTCCGCGTAAAATTAAATAATAAAAACAGATTCAATTTTAGCGTGATTATATATTGCCTATAGCCGTTATATATCGTCGATAAATGAGCTACGTAACACTGAAATAATAAGTTTTCAAATCAGACCAGTAGTTCCTGCGATTAGCGAGTTCAAGTAAACGAATTCTTCAGCTTTATGTATTAATATAGAGTATAGATTCCCACATCACATTTGTGTTTTATGTAGGTAAATAAAGCAACCAATTAACTTAATTCTATTAATATCCCCGTAACGAGTGGATCATTTTAAAAGGGGACTTTAATGAGATTTAAGGTTCCCCCCAAAAAAGAAACTTTTTGAAATTCAACGTAATCATAGAAGCCGTGGGTAATTAATTAATTGCTAGTAATAAATAAAAAGACCGAAGGTAATAGTAATTGCTGAAACAAAACATACACATCATTAACAAAGGCAATGTCCCGTAGCGTATAGAACGCTACGCCCGTAGAAGCTTGTAGCAACGTTACGTAGCACTGGCTTTAAAAAGCACACAAATTTTACGGGCCATTAACTTTACTGCACTCATTCCTTTTAAGATTGCATTTTTATACGAGACTATGCTAGGAGCATAATTATTACGGTTCCGCACAAAATGATTAATTAGCCATTAAATGATACCACGATTACTACAGATATACGCATTCAATTGTCGGACATGATGGCGAATTATAACGTAATTGTTCAAAATACAGTAAAAAAAAATCATTCTTCACATAAAAACTTTAAGTTAGGAATAATGCGTTTCAATTATTTATTAGTTATATGGGGTTCCAACAAAGAAAACGTTATTAGTTGGTGTTCTGTTATTTTTAAAGTTTAGGAACTCCTGCTCCTTTCCTAACCTCGGGGTTCCTAGCTCCTGCTTATTCGATTATGAATTTATGTTCTGAACAAGAAAAGTTAAAGGCGATAACGTTTGTATTGCTGTAGAAGAATAATAGAAAGAAGATATTCAAGTAACCACGGAGAAGAAAATAAAATAACAATGGCACGGGCACGGGCCTGTGGAATATAAATTGACAATTAAAAAAATAAAAAACGTTTGTGTTGCTGTATTATTATGTATTGTCTTTATTGTAATGTTTTCTTTCAGCTGTGTCCAGGACACACTATCCTGGCCAGTAACACGTCTTCTATTTCTATCAACGAGATTGGAGCCGGCATCAAGAGGAAAGACAAGTGAGTGTCAAGTATTTAATTGGTATTTGACAACTTCAACATATCAACGGTATTTTATACGGCTGCCCCATTTCAAAACCTAGTATAGACTTAAAACGGAATTTTACAGGGGAGCGCATAAACGTAAAGTAGATCAGCCTAAGAAAAATATCGCCGGCCCATTTCAAAACCTATTTAAGGACACTTGGGAACTGCAAACACCCGCCCCTCCTCTTTCTGCTTTCGTGTATTTGGCCTTGATTATAAAACCTAGTAAGGTGCATCGACCATTTTGAAACCTGACAGGTCCGAAGACTTACTAGGTTTTTGAGTGACTGCCCAGGTTTTGAAGAACCCCTGTTATCATTTTCAAATCGGACATGTACTTCCTGAGATTAGCGCGTTCAAACAAACAAACAAACAAACTCTTCAGCTTTATCTATTAGTATAGATTGAAAATTTTTCGTATTTTAATTTTATTTCTATGTGCGTAATAGATTTGGCGGTCTGCACTTTTTCAACCCCTATAAATTCGCCGATAGCTTGAATGTGATCAGATTATCCCAATATCAATACACATTTATCCATTCAAACGACAATTCAGATGTCCATGGGCGCCGGTAAGCACTTCGGTGCCTGCTGCCTGCTCGTCTGCCCCCTTGTAACATAAAAAAAAGCTCAAATAAACTTTTCTTTGCAAAAACAGACCCGGGTTTTAACCACTCACACCCAATTTTTACTCGAAGTAGTTGGTAATTTTGAGTAACGACCTATGTTTATTTGTGTTGCTGCTAGTTTATTTATAAACAATAAAAAGTTTAACTCAACTCAAATCTTCTTTCTAGCGTTATCCCAGTCTAGTAGTACCAGGGTCAGCTTATATTGCAAAGGATTTATATACAACTCAACACCAATGAAATGCCCGAACTCTTTGGGTTATTGAAGCACACATTAGGCCAAGTTTTTCGCTGGGATAGATGAAAACTCTTACATGACAAGATTATTGCTACCCTAAAACGAGCCACAGTAAGCCACGTTAGTTATTTGAAGTTTCCTTTCAGAGATAAACTCAAATAGCACCACCAATTCATCAGCTCTACTGTGTCCCACACGTTCAGCGCTGATCGACTTCCCCGCTCCGGCCGTCGCTCACTCCCCATACTGGGGGCTGCACACGACCGTGCCCTTCTACGTAGCAGTCATCGTGTTCCCTCTTCTCAGCTGTACAAAGGTTTCCTTCTTCACTAAGTTTAACTCCTTTGGTAAGTATATGTAACTGGATTTTATTTTTTTATATTGTTTTAATAACCGGTGTTTACTCGGGGTCCCCGGGCTACAGGGGCCTCGAAAGTGTATGAACAAAAGTTTCTAAAATATTAACCATAATCTTTTGTACATTATTTATTAACAGTTTTGAGAAAACTGCTGAACCATTTTGTTTAAAAATCGCAATATACCAAATAAAAAATATATATAATTCAGATTGGTTATTAACAAATTTAAAAAAGTTGGCAAATTTTTGGGCCCCCAAATACATTTTGATACAGGGTGCCTCTAAGACAAGCTACGCCACTGGATATAAGATATACTCTTTTCAGGTACACTGTCAGTTTTCTACCTAGTATTATTCGTAGCGGTAAAGGGCTGGATGTGGGGCATTCACCTAGACGGTTCAGAAGAGACGGTTCCAGAAAGTGGCAACGTGGCCGTCCTCAGCGGGATGCTGGCTCTCTCTTTCTACATCCACAACATTATTATAACCATAATGAGTAACAATGCACGGAGCCAAGCATCAAGATGGTGTGGATGATATCTATCCCAGTGGCGAAGCGTGCGGTGCCGGAAATGAGACGGTGCTAAGTCGCAGAGCTCCTCAGAGCATTCCCGTTACACATACGATAGAAGACGCACAAAGAGGCAACATCTCTTCGAAAGTCAAAGCTGTCCAGATTGTCTGTTACATTGAAATCTTCGATAATTCGTATAGCGAGGGATTATACGGTTTTTAGCATGTCCTGTCAATAATTAAATTTCAAGTCCCTATATCTAAGTTTGGATATTCTTGGAAAAGGGGGGGGGGCACCTTGCTAGTTGACAGACGGACAAAAGGACTGAGCTGTTATATAAGGGCTCCCCATATAACTACGAAACCCTAAAAAAGTCCAACGGTGTCTTCCCACGAAATGTTTTGAAAAATGATAATCAACAGTTATTACCAAAAGAACCATCACGTCAGGTTTCAAACAAAAAAAGTCGCATCAATATCGGTTCATTCGTTTAGAGGCTATGATCCTACAGACAGACATACATATACAGACAGACAAGTCAACCTTAAAACCTCTCAGTTTTCGTCAAGTGTTACAACTGGTGGACTGAAACCATTTCTCACTGCAAGGTGTGAAAAGTCGTAGGCTAAAGTTAGTATGTAATAATAAATCAAACCAACAAACACCGAAACGTATTATATTAAGCTATCTATCCTTTCAATGCGAGCTTAAAGCTATCGAACTTTGAATATATGCGAGCTTAATTAATTTATAACTTAACTTGTATCTAAAGATCTTCAGATAGTTCCGTCCACAGCTTCCGATATAAATAAGATAAACTTTACACATCTGGTATATATACGTAAAGCCACAATAGCTCATTGTTGAGTAATTGATGGTTTGGATTCCGTAAGGTCCTCGGTTCAAACGCCGACCCCCTGGAGTATATAGTACAAGGATCCGCTTAGGTTGTCGAAGATATTTTTATGTTACAAGGGCAAACGAGCAGACAGCAGGCAGCTAAGTGCCTACTGACGTCCATGGACATCTGCACGACCAGGAGGCAAGCAGATGCGTTGCCGGCCCTTAATAACGAGCTCAGCCCGCCGGGAAGTCTCACAAACCGAACGAAACGCGACAACAATACCATCAGTTGACGTGACAGCATTGCCGCCACTTCACGCCGATCTCATGTGATTTTTTTTCAGTTTATCCGTACGAAGACGACTACTTCTTGGACCCCATGCCGGACCGCGCCACCTTCATCGCAGACCACTGGCGGGCCTACATCAAGATTAACGAGGAGTTCGCTGATAAGACCGTGCATGCGCTTAAACTGCTGAAGGTATGCAACGCACATAACACAAACCAGAACTAAACCCATAACACAATGCCGATACCTATCCGTGTCTTCGTTTTACACGTTTCTAACTCATTAGAAAATGCAACTATATTCTATTGTCTTACCAAAAATTAAATTTTATAGCGTATTAATCTGACGCATATCCTTTACCTTTGATGCTCAGTCCACTGTTCTGATCCATTAAAAATTTATAAAATTAATGCGTTTCATCTTTTCACCATTACATTTATAATCTCTGTTGAAAAATTCCCATAGAATCCAATTAAATGGAACAAAAGCCACACAGAAACCTATAAGATGTTTTATTTTCTATACGGATTTTGTCCCATTTAATTGGATTCTGTGGGAATTTTTCAACTGGCATTCAACCTTTCTGTATGCACTACTTTATCCAGTCATCACAGAGCATCAAAGATCAATGCCGTAATATTAAGTTTTACTATTGAATTACTTTCCTAACAATTTGAATAAATAAGTTTTATATACGTAGGGATCCAAGGAGAAAAATGGGAACTCCCCTCCGATCGTGTGGGTACACGACTACCACCTCATGTTGGCTGCCAATTGGATACGGCAGCGTGCAGAGGAAAACGAATTGAAGTGCAAACTGGCCTTCTTCCTCCACATTCCTTTTCCGCCCTGGGATATATTCAGGCTGTTCCCGTGGTCCGACGAAGTCCTGCAAGGAATTTTGGGTAAGTGTTTTATGGAATCCAAAAGACTTAAGAGAAGGGCTGGATTTTTTTAAATATTATAAGGGGCAAAGAGCAACTAAGTAGTCCGCTGAAGCGCCTCCCATGTACATCTACACAACAAGATAGCTTGCAAATGCATTTCCGGCCTTTAAAGAGGGGTTTAGGCCAAGGGGAACTTTTTCTTGGCTTACAAACGAAAAGAAACGCGACAACAATACCATCACTTGACGTGACACCATTTCCCAAGTAATTTTACATAATAAAACTATAAAACCTCTGGTTGTTGATATTTCTTTTTTGTACAGAACAATTATTCGTTTCCATATGTATGTATTTATATATCTCTAAAAAAATTATGTATAACAGGCGGCTGTTACCTATAACACAGGCATTAAGTTGTCTACCATGGGAACAGGCGTCCGTGTGTCATATAGTCCTGCATATATTTATTTAAAGAAAAAAGAAAAAAAACATCGGCCCTGTCTAAAGTGTGATCTCAAGATTTCCAAAGAACAGTAGTAGTATAATTAATAATATTTACGTTAATACATTTTGAATGTATTAAAAAAAAATATTATATTAAATGGTTACGACCAGGTAGACCCAGGAAGAGATGGCGCGACGACTTGTATGCCTTTTCGGGAAAGGAGTGGATTGCGTTAGATCTGGATAGAGGATAGTGGTCTAAGAGGGGAGAGGTCTTTGCCCAGCAGTGGTACATTATAGACTAATTAAAAATAATATTTAATCTTTTTTATTTCTGTCACATGGTCGCCCTATCGTACGAATGGCGTAAGCATTAGCCAGCCAGTTTATTAAAATTGTACGCTCTCAAACGCGACGGCTGAATATCTTTCAGGAAGCTCGTTGAACGGCGTTGTTTAGTTAAGAGGCTAGGCATTTGATTGAACGACTGATAAGCTAGTTGGCTGCGACATGTATAATTTGTATGTAGCTATAATTCATTTGTTAAAATTAAAATAACTTATATTATTTTTAATAACATCGATTATCTTCAAGAAATGCTATAAAATTCAGTCTTTTAGAGTTCTACCTCACCGAGACGCCATGGCGACGTCGCCAGTTACATAATCCAAACAATTTATATTAAAATTTAGGACGGGTAAACTTGGCGACGGTTTGGCGCCATTGCCAAATTGGAAGCGTAGCCACAATTACTACTGGCTACTCAACTGGCAACCGCAGATATCCATGGCTACGTAGCCGATGACGTCGCCACGGCATCTCGGTGAGGTAGGGGCTATAGAGTAGGCAACACTTAATTAAATATCAAGATTTTTTTATGTTATAAGGGGCAAACGCGCAGCCAGCAGGCAGCTAAGTGCCTACTGACGCCCATGGACATCTGTACGAACAGGAGTCAAGCAGATGCGTTGTCAGCCTTTAATGACCAGTTTAGGCCACCGGGAAGTCTATCTAATATCATCACTTGACGTGACATCATTGCCACTACTTCACGCCGATCTTTTGTGAGAAAGACGTTAGGGTATAGTTTGTATATTATAAACAAATAAATAATACAATGAACTTTTTTTTTTCTTCAAAAATTAAAACTAACAAAAAAATAATAAAGAATTGCATTTTTGGGACAAGTAACCAAACTGCATAACTACCGAATATGTAAAAAAAAAATATGTCTTCTAATGAAGACTTCATCAATGTAAATACCCATGTAAAGCCGGGGCTGGTCGCTAGTATTATGTAAGATTATATTAACATCCCTTTCCCTTCCTAACGTCCCTCCCTCCAAAACCCCTTACTCCTAAAATTAATGCATAACACAGATAACAAAAACTTAATCGAATTCGAAAATTCTTTTTTAAAAAGTTTATTTTTTCTTACAATATAAAATTAAAACATCTAAAACCTGTCAGCAGGTTTTTTCACGTTATCACTTAAAAAATATTTGATTACCTTCGAATCTTAACATTCTACACTATACAGGTACAATTCCAAGAACTTACATAAACAACGCAATGATGAATGCCGTAGTTCCTTTCACTTGATGTATAAAAAAAAAAAACAAGCTTTACAAACGAGATCTTATATCCACACTAAGTACTTTGATATAATATCACTTTGGGATATTTAACTGTCGAAATCCACTGTACTGCGCCAGTGATAGGCGCATGCGCCGCGATTCGAAGCGTGCCTCTTACTGAGTTTGTGACGTTATTCACTCACCGCGGAGATCACCTCGATGCGAGGCAGTAACCTCACGGCTTAAACGACAAATTGTCAATTGACACACATCAATACTAATTTGAATATCTCGCTCTTGTGACACGTTAAACTCCTTGGAGTAACGGTGCGAAACTCCGCCCCGGAAACTCAATTGGTGACTAGAATAAGTTAAGAATTTCTTCACACTCTCGTTGATTATTTCATTGAAGTGAAAAGTTTAGCATATTCAGCATATATGGAGATGAATTAACCATTGAATTCACTTCATCGTCTCCAAACGCTTTCATGATCTATATGTTTACTGTGTAGGTATATATGTATACTTTTTGAGTGAACAAATAGTCATGGAACTCGCTTAACCGTCACCGCATTCTTGACTTTGACTTGATTTTGACCTTTTATGCCGGAGCCAGACGTAGTTTCATTTGAATGATCATTTCAATGATCATGTAGTGTGGCCGGGGACTATGTCTTCAAAATTTTTTCTCCTTAATCTATACTTCTGCACTGTTACGGACTTTTTTGACGCAACTATGACGCTGGCCGCATGGACCTTCCTCTTCCGCATCTTGACGAATGCACGATATTTTGCCAGAATTCCATCTCATGTACACTTCAAATGTATTACTACACACCTCGAGAAATCTGAAAAATTTCACATCGTCATTAGAGCCTCAATAATGTTAAAACTTGATTAGAGCCTTAATAATGATACATCGTGATTAGAGCCACAATAATGATTCATCGTGATTAGAGCCTTAATAATGATACATGGTGATTAGAGCCTTAATAATTATACATTGTGATTAGAGCCTCAATAATGATTCATCGTGATTAGAGCCTTAATAATGATGCATCGTGATTAGAGCCTCAATAATGATACATCGTGATTAGAGCCTTAATAATGATACATCTTGATTAGAGCCACAATAATGGTAAATCGCGTTTAGAGCCACCATAATGGTACATCGCAACTAGAGCCTCAATAATGATACATCGTGATTAGAGCCTTAATAATGGTACATCGCAATTAGAGCCACAATAAGGGTACATCGCAACTAGAGCCTCAATAATGATACATCGAGATTAGATCCTTAATAATGATACATCGTGATTAGAACCACAATAATGGTACATCGCAACTAGAGCCTCAATAATGATACATCGTGATTAGGGCCACAATAATGGTACATCGTGATTAGAACCACAATAATGATACGTCGTGGTGGACAGGGTAAACCGTAATATGCAAGTATATAATCAATCGTTGTTCGTTAGTCTCGCTAAAATTCGGCTCTTGATTAACGTACTATGTAAAATTATTATTTTATAAACCATTCGGCCAGGGTCACATTTAATGGAGGAGCCAACGGAGATAGTAATAAAAGACGAGCCTAAATTCGGGCAAGATAACGGCTATATATATATACGGCGGTCCGCTAATTTTAATTTAAAAATTGTTTTAAATTAATATTACCTAATTTTAAGATTTTTACTCACTTGTTAACATTCTGAGGTTGTACCGAGTGCAGCATTCTTTTCGCACTTTTAGCGAGCAAATTCAACGCCGGCAACACAACACCGGGGTAGTTGTGGTACCGGAATATGATGCCCGGTATCTTGTCCAGCGCGCCCATCAACATTATGAACTGTTCATCGTGGGTGACACAAATGGGCTACGTAAGGGAGCTCTCTTCCTCCAGAGCCTGCATCTCGCCTCCGAAGCCTCCAATGCCAGAGGGTCCACGCACTTCACAAAACTCTTACGGCTTTTCAATCTCTGAAAAACCGGAGTGTGGCCATGCACGGGGTGACATGAATCGCTACCCATTTTAAATCTCTCTGCAGAACTCGCCATTCCGGTGGTTGAGCATATTGACCTACGATTCCATCTTTTATTCTTCTCGGAAACTTTCCACCTTACTGTGCCATCGCACAAATCTTTTACAAAGATAGCAGAGCAGAGTCGTTTCGCAAATACACGTACGTAAGAACGGTAAATTTATTAATCTTTACAACTCCAATGATTGCAACTTATTTAAACACATACTTCTAGACCACAAATAGTTTACACACGATATTTACTTACAGCGAAAGCATTCTTCGCATCCACAATCCTCGCGTTGTACCTATCTCTTTTGAAATCACACCTCTTAACACTCGCGACCACAAAATCTCATTGTGCGTCTCTCCCACAGCCAGCCAAGTTTAAGTTTACGGCCGAAGGTGATGTACGTAGCAAAGGTTCTCACAACGAATTTTGAATCATTACTTTGTATACATAATTAATATTATATTCCTATTTCATTTAACTGCATACCAAAATGTGGAAGTCAAAAAGTTGATTAAATCTTTATACATACATAACGAGCAGGCGGTATTCACGTTAGTGACTACCGACGCCCATGGACACCTGCAACACCAGCGGGTCGCGGACGCGTTGCCGGCCTTTGAGAAATGAGTATGCTTTTTTCAGTTACCTTGAAGGTCCCTAAGTCGTATCCGTTCGGAAATACCGAAGCTGGCAATTGATTCCACAAAGAAATTGTGCGAGGTAAGATGTTCCTAGAGAATCGCACGCTTGTGGACTCTATTATCTAACTAATACTGAATCTTATTAATAAGCTAAATAGAGGAAATCGTAACTTAATTAGGGGCAGGTTTTGAGTCGATCGCTAGGTTAGTAGCTATTACCGCGGCTGGGTGATAAATGGGTAACCAATTCTACACTGTTTTTTTTTTTTTGTTTCAAGGGGCAAACAAGCACGTGGTTTACATAAGTGACAACAGACCACCAGGAGGCTAGCAGATGCGTTGCCGGCCTTTAATGATGAGATTAGGCCACCGGGAAGTTTCATACAAAACACGTCAACAATACCATAACTTGAGGTGATAGCAATGCTGCCACTTCATGCCGATCTTATGTCAGAAAGAGGTAAAAGGGAAAAATTTTCAAATATCCGACCTCCTCCGTGTTTCGGAAGGCACTTAAAACAACGGGTCCCGATTAATGTCACTGGTCTCAAATATAGGGAATACCTAAAGGACCATAATGAAACGAGGGCAAGTAAGTTTATTTTTGAAAATATAGGTAAATTGGGACGAGGCTAATATATGAATTATAAATTAACCATCCACATTTATCGTTTTATTTCGTATAGCAACTTCCGCCCGGCATAACTGTGCCAACCGTCGTTTCTAAGAAGTATCAAGCGTATATTTCTACTTCTATATCGAAGCGTTTGTATAATAATAGGTTGTATAATAATATTATAGACCTTATTGCTAGCACAATATGAGCTATCAGCTATTAAGGCTTTGTGCACACGTCACAATAGATAATCAAAGAAGGATCGCCTCGCGTCGGCGTCAACGCACGGATATGGCGAACACGTTCTCGACGCATAAAACTTAACAAGGAAATCTGTGTGTCACTTGTAAAGGGATAATAGCCGCCATTTTCGTGTGTCAGTCACTGATTACGGCAAATTGATAAGACAATGGAAATACCGAAGGCTTACGACTGGTGTTTCATAAGAAACAGTTATTATACCTTTAAAGCTCTGTGCTAGGTTGCAGATAAAGACTGTTATTAATTTATTTTCACTTTTAAATTTTTATTGCAAATATGCTTAATGTGAGAATAAATGTAAGAAAATACCGAAAAATTAATCCATCAACGAGTAAATTTTGAAATTTTTTTTTCATTTTAATTGTACATAACAAAATCTTCTGTCCTAATTATTGTCTATAGGTATAGTTAAGCATAGCAAATTCTTTTAATACTATATTGAAAAGTTATCTTTAATTTAGTTATACATCATTTTACTATTTATGAATTAATCAAACTCCCGCCCTAATTTCATAATTAAAATAAGCTTATTTTATTATTTCAGCGCCACCTATTATCACTTTTTAACATCGTTTCATCTTATCTACTCGTCACTAGAGGTCAGCGCAAAAAAATTGAAAAAATACCCAGTAACAAACATAGATGTCACTACTGTCTGAAAATTATATTTGTTTAGACTTCCTGCACTTGACCGCCCGCCGTTTATCTATAAAAAAATATATAACCTTGGTAATATTTTGCTTTATCATCTAAATATAGTATTTGACTGTTCACGGTCAAGTACTCTTTCGATATTCGACTTTATAAGTAAAGTCCGATTTATATAAATGAAAATAGTTATATACTATAGACAATGCGACCAAATTGATTTATTATGTAGTTTTACTCGGTTAATTTCGTTAATATTCTTTATTATCGGCATTACTTTAAACATTGTATTATGTTCACTCCTAAAATACTATGTACATGTCGTTGTTACTGGCAAGTATGTAATAACAAGTTTTAAAGGACGCATGAGTAACAAATTATCTTAACATAGTATAAAACAAAGTTGTTCGCCTAGATCTTTTAATTGCAACAGATTTTAATGCGGTATCCATTAACAAGTAGAGTGATTTAAGACAAAGTTTTATATGTATAACGTTGGTACATGCATAATTACATTTCGCCCACGTGAAAGTGGGGCTGATCGCTAGTTAAATATAAGATAAACTGTTGCTATAATATTAAGATGCAGCATTTTTCATTAGAAAAGAAATAAAAAACTAAATACTTATTCTTTTAATTTAATTAAATACTCATTAATATTCATTGTACTATCGTTGAGATCAATAAATTTTAATGTATTTTCAAGTCATTTATTTGTGCTTATTAGTAAGCAGAGTATGTTTCTTTTTCAACAATACGGTGAATACAATATTTATAATATATGTGGACACACAGACGACACAAAAATCTTGCAGTATGAAGATGAGGGCATCGGAAAGTCAGTGTAGTGCTGTGCTTTGGTGCCGGATCCGGTGGTGAACTTTCGGGTTGCAGCATTACACGGATTTTCCCTCGTATTCATTCGCGGTTTAAAGTAAAGTAGTTTAGTTTCTCATGCAAGTGCAAAAGAATAAATAGGAAAATTAAATTAATTACTTTGCATACATCCATTTGTTAACTCCCGTCCTTATCACAGGCTGTCATATTTACGAAACCCCCTTGGTGTGACGTCACATAACTAAGAAAACAGCAGTTTTTTTTAAATATTGTAATGTCTATGCTAATAAAATATAAAAAATTTAAATTTTGGGATGTGACGTCACAAATATTTTGACATCCCCTGCAGTTGTCACACAATGTCACATTTTGATAACGGCAGCGCTTTCTTGTCTTCTTGTTTTTATTTTAGACTCAAACGCACTGTAAGGCAATGATATTGACGAGGTTGCATGATTGCGTCTACACGCTTTATAGGGTTCCGTAGGAACTACAAGGAACCTTTATAATTTCGCTCTGTCCTTAAGTCCGTCAGTCCGTCCCTCTGTATGCTCATAAGGTAGTCCCCCCTTAACATTACCAAACTATTAAACGTAAAGATTTAAAACTTTCCATGTTGATAGAACATGCTAAAAATTCATAAGGAAAATTATTTTGAACGAAACCCAGAACATACTTTTGAAGTTATTTAACTAATACGTATATAGCGTATCAGATACGGACTCCTTCTATATAAGCGTGTCTTGACACGCTCTTCGCCATTTTTTTTTTGTACACAGATGGGCGTGCATTTTTAGACTGTTCGCAGTCTACCTCATCTTAGTTGAAACGGCTTTAACTGACATTTCTACCTCTCAGAGAAAGTTTATGTATGTTATCGTTGTATGTTTTTATAGGAACTTCATTACGACGAACCGACTATTGCGCATACTATGAGTCGTGCGATAGTACAACGCGATAAGAACCTGCAAGTGTAGCTTCGACCTAATTTATCAACGGTATGAAATTATGAATCGCTCCGTCGCTAAAGCGCCCGACGCACGCCAGTCGTTCGCGATAACTGTAGATGCGGGGACGCATTGATTGCATCAATTATTTAACCCGCAATTTTTCGGTCAATTGTTTAAGAGTTAATACGCACTTAACAGAATAGTATTCTCTTACTCCGAGGTTTAATAGTAACAGTGATTATAAAATTATAATAAAAAGTAAGTTCAAGTTTATAAAATACCTATATTTATTAATCTGTGACTACAATACTTATCTACCGAAATTATCTTATTAAAATTCATCCTTATATTTCTTTTTAAAGTCACAAATATAGCTTTGAGTAGTCATGTAAGTTCTTTAACCGACTTCAAAAAGAACGAGATTCTCAATTGGACTGTATTTTTTAAGGTTTTTGTTTGTTACTTCAGATTTTTCGACTGTGGGCACCGATTTTGATGATATATTAAAAACGTATAACAGGAAAATGGATGTCTTTCTTTAAAATACAATTCATATTCACCTATATGTATGAAGGTATTAATATTCATAAAGAAAATAATAGTCAAAAAGTTAAAAAAAAAATCATCAGCCACCATATTTATTGATATATATTTTAATTCATAACATTTTTAATTAAAGCTTTACTCTGTCTTACAAAAAACAATATTATTCTTCATCTCAAGCACGATTTTATTATGAAATTGTGAGGAACTTCGAGGAGGTCGTGGCCTAATCTGTGGACGGCATTTGAGTCGATCGCTAAGTTAAGTTGCTCTGGCTGCGACCGGGTGATAGATGAGTGACCCATTCTAGCATTGGTTTATATTTGATATCCAATCTCCTCCGTCTTTTTGGAAGGCACGTAAAACAGTGGGACCTGATTAATGTCACTTTGTGATATTAATCGTAATTAGACGTAGCGCCATGCTTGTAGCCGAATTGGGCCGTCCGGGTACCAGTACCTCTTTCTCACATGAGATCGGCGTGAAGTGGCGGCAATGCTGTCACGCCTAGTGATGGTGTTGTTGTCGCATTTGAATTACTCTTTATAAACCGACTTCAAAAAAGGAGGAGGGGCCTCAATTCGACTGTATTTTTTTATTTTTGCTACCTTAAGACTTCTGACTGGGTGAGCCATCTGAATGGAGATTGGCAACGCATAGCCTTAGACAGAACCTTATGGAAAGAGGGTAGGGTGGCCTTTGCCCTGCAGTGGGAAAAAAATAGGCTCTAAAGAATAATAAATAAATAAATAATGAGAATTTAAAATCTACAGAATACTTACTCGTTCTTTTCCGCTTTCTCCTCTCTGCCGGGTCGGTGTTATCCCCACGAAGCTTGCGGCGCCTTCTGGCGCGGTATCTGCGGGCAAGGCTCCGTAGAGCTGATCGTTCGCTCGCTGTGGGTCCGGACGTCGGTAATTCATTCGCTGATCTGGGTTCTTCCGTTGTACTACTTGCTGTATTGTTTGTGCTGGATGGAAGAGTAAATACTCCTTTAAATAAATGATAGGGTCTGACACCATTTAAAATTATAAGGACTACGAAACTTAAAAAAATATGAGGTACCGGCACGCTTACAGTCCTTTTGGCCTGAAGCCGTAATGGGCTGACGCGTGCGGATACCAGTATCTTTTTCTCACATAAGATGGGCAAGAAGTGGCGGCAATGCTGTCACGATAACTGATGGTTTGTTCGGTTTATGAGATTTCCTGGTGGCCTAAACCTCTTTTTAAAAGCCGTCAACGCATCTGCAAGCCCTTGGTGACGCAGATTTCCGTAGGCGTCGGTACTCACTTGGTGACCCGTGGCCAGTTGTAATAAGAAAAAATATATTAAGATCCCTGGGCTTATATGATAATGATAATAATTCTTACATTGAGTAAAAAGAATATGCACTGTCCGGAGTCGTGAGAGATCCTTCGGAGTAAATTCTGGGGGCCTCAGCGCGTTCCACCTCTTCGGCGATGGAGAGGGCCCTGTTGCCGTCCAGCACATCTATGTTGTTGTGGCTGAGCTTGTCGAGCTGTAGCACGTCGTATCGTCGGTCGTCGCTGTCGCGGTGGAATACTTCCGTGAGCTCGTATTCGCGGAGCTGATGAAATAAACACTTTATAGAACAGAACAGAAAAGAAAAGAAAAGAATAGAATAGAATAGAATAGAATAGAATAGAATAGAATAGAATAGAATAGAATAGAATAGAATAGAATAGAATAGAATATCACAAAGTGACATTAATCGGGTCCCACTGTTTTACGTGCCTTCCGAAACACGGAGAAGGTCGGATATCAAATTTAAACCAGTGCTAGAATGGGTCACCTATCTATCGTCCGGTCGCAGCAAGAGCAACTTAACCTAGCGATCTATTCAAATGCCGACCACTGATTAGGCCACGACCTCCTATGTATATTAATACACAACAAAAACTTAAAAATTCAATATGTGATGTCACAAAGCTTTGACACCATCCTGCCCGTTTTCACATAATGTCACGTCCTGCCTTTTAGCGTGTGACGTAATTTATGGCCCCCAAACAGATCATTATCAAACACATAAGACATTCTTTTACTAGAATCTCAGATTTTTTTATTCTGAATTCCTTATTTGAATGAAATCTATTGTCGCAGCTTTTATTTAAGTATTTAAGTTACTGCATTTCTTGTTTAGGCGGATGCAGTGGTGAAACACGTTTTGGAGGGTCACGATCGTGGGGTGAACTGGGCGTCTTTCCATCCCAACCTGCCGCTCATTGTCTCGGCAGCCGACGACCGTCAAGTTAAACTGTGGAGAATGAACGATTCTAAGGTAATATGCTTACACATCATCATCACCATTCTCATCAACACCATCATCATTCTAAAACATCAACATCATTCTCATTATTATTCTCATCACCATAATTTTTACCACAATTCTCACCACCATTCTCACCATCATTCTCAACACCATCATCATTCTCATCACCATCACCGGTCTCACCACCATCATTCTCACTATCATTATTATCATCATCAATATCTTCATTTTAAGAACGATGATGATACTGTATGATGGTAATGGGTCTACCTTTGCTTACATGTAACGAATACTTATACTTACATGTTAGGAATGTACGTTTTGATTTGTGTATCTGCACTAGATTGGGGCTGGAGATATCCTCTAGCCTTCCCATAGATAGACAACTAGACGTAAAAATGGTGACGGGAGGAAGTTCGATGCGATCGCGCGAATTAGTTTAAGAACATTTAGACATCAATATGTTTGATCGCACGTTTGTACTAAGTTCGCTCGCATCGCGCATTCGCGTTCTATTAGGACAACACCTCCCTACCCTGAATCCGTCAATGAACTATAAAAGGCATGGGATACCTAAGGGGGGGACAGACAGGCCTTAGCCTAAATTGTTCTAACGGAACTTTATGATGGATGATATGGTATTGTAGGCCAAATTCTTGCCTTTCTCACTTTTTTACAAATTCTAAATGGTTTATGAGGGGTGAAGAATGTTTCAAAATCGGGGGTTCTTTTTCCCATTTCAGAGCTTCCACTGCGTGCGCTGCGTAAATGGTTAAAATTTCGCAAAAGTCATGTATGACATAATTGGTCCCATTTAATAGATCTAAATAAAAGTTTGCGACAGCATATGTCTATCTTTTAAGTTTGGCTCAGTATAACCTTTTTTTATGCCACTCAAATTTATTCTAAAATAATTCATTATTTGGGAAGGTCTTTTTATAAACATACTATTAATCCAAAAACTATTTTTAAACCTCTAATTGATGAGAGTGGCACACGCGGACGAAGTACAGCTAGTTTTAAATAAGAATTAAAAATACTTTATATTCAAAATTCACTTTGTAAAAATATTATTTGATAAAGTTTTCGACGCCATATCACCATATCGCAAAAATTCAGGTGCACAGATGTCATAAGTTATAGTGTTGCACGTCATCAAAATTAATTGGCTTAATTGGTAGAGCATCTGTATCGCGTAGCTCGAAGGATGTTTATTTTTTTTAAAGGCTATTACTGATTCCTACGCTATTATTCAGGTTTTTTTTTATATATTTTAAGAGGGACAAACGAGCAGGTTCATCACTTAGGTGACTACCGACACCCAAGGACATCTGTACCGCCAGAAGGCAGGTATATGCGGTACCAGCCTTTATAGAGAACTTTCACAAACCGAAAGAAACGCGATAACAATACCAACACATGACGTGACAGTATTAGCTCCACTTCACGCCGGATTTAATTAGTGTAATTACATTTTAATAAGTACATTTTAGTAAATCCCATAAATCTCGATAGTGCCGGGCAGGAACCTACTCTCTTGCTCCGGGTCCCTATGAGTTTTCAGTCAAAATTCCATCAAAATGAAATAAGCCGTTCCAGTAGTAGACAACAATTTATATAAAATGTTGAAACACAAATAAAACTGAATGGACTTATAAAAGCAAAGAGGTTTCAAAAATCACAAGGGACTTCTTGAACGTGAAATGTAAAAAGTGACATGGTAACATAGCTGGCTTTACTCTAATTTGTACTAAAACGTTGCCAAAACCATTCTGCCTCGGACCGCTAGGGCCTCGGATAGTATAAGATATGCGTATACTGTATTTGTATCCTTTATATCCATCAAAAATATTCAAAATGGGACCATTAGTTCCTGTGATTGGCGCGTTTAAGCAAACAAACTCTTCAGCTTTATCTATTACTTACTTCCGAAAAGGTTAAAAAAAAAAAGAAATGTCAAACAATTATTTAAAACTACTAAAAAATGCAGATTTGTTCGATGCTTCAGAATATTTCAAATAGATGACGTTGGTACTAGAACTTATGTCTGTCGTGTTATGTAAAAACAGTATTTGAGTAAGACCTAAAGGAGATCGGTTAGTTGCTTGATAAGAGACGAGCCTATATTCGGGCAGGAGAACGTATGTCGGGTCGGCTAGTCTATGATATTTATTTACGATTTGTATGTCATTTTTTTTAAAATTTCAGCATAAGGTTGACTGTGTCATCCACTTTGCAGCCTTGAAGGCGGTCGGCGAGTCGATGCAACAACCTCTTCTCTATTACCAGAACAATTTACTCGGCATGCTTAATTTATTGGAGGTGAGCAAATATTTACTATAGCACTTAAAAATCTATTTCATAACAAACGTCAGCACCAGTCGAGTAATAAATATTAGCATTTATTAATTATTTATCACCCGTTTTCTATAAAAGTGCATGTCTTTACACGCCCTTCAGATATTAAACAAGATCTCAAATACAAATCGTTTTGAATATGAAAAGTAATAGTGGAAATATTTTCATTTACATGCAGTTAAAATGTTAAAAATTAACTGTAAGATAATAAAAGTAAATAATAACGATTATAAAAACCTGCATAAGGAGTAAGTATAACCTTAATCTTACGGAATACATCTCTGTGGAACCAGCTGCCAGCTCCGGTCTTACCGAATAACAATATTGAAAATCGAACGATTAGTTATATATGAAAATCGATTCTCGGGGAGTACTTAAACTTTTCGATATTTTTTTTGTATAATAATTTCTTCCGTTGTGTCCCTGGTCACACTTGTAAAGCTAGCGGCGAGCGAGCGAGACCAAAGCAGAGACAGTAAGTAGACAGCATTCATACATAGTGAGTGCCGCGGTCTTCTGTATCGATCGTTTGTCTCGGTCCCGCTCGCGAACCGCTACTTTAAGCGTTTGTTCAGACAACGCGGGAACCGCACGGTTTCAAAGTCGATCGGCGTGAAGTGGCTGCAATGCTGTCACGTCTAGTGATGGTGTTGTTGTCGCGTTTCGTTCGGTTTGTGAAACTTTTCGGTGGCCTAAACTCGTCATCAAAGACCGGCCACGCAACTTTTAGCCTTCTGGTTGTGCAAATGTCCATGGCGTCGGTAGGCACTTACTTGCCTGCTGCCTGTTTGCTTGCCCCTTGTAACAAAAAAAGATGACCATATAAATCATCAGCAGGAGCACAACTACATTTATTGTTTGATTTTTTTTTTCTGTAGGAGGAAGGTACTTCCCCAGTCGGGCTACACATGACAAACGAGAATACCCGTTAAGACCTACCTCCCTTTAATTTATGTTACAAATTAGTTATGTAACGGCGCCACGAGGTAATATATTCAGTGACAAAATTATTACCGGGTAAGAGGATTTAAGAGCTGTAGTGGGTGTGACAACTCTATCAACTGGCGCCTAGACCGTAGGGTTGCAGCCCGTACCGGATTAATAAAATCAAAGTCAAAGTCAAAATTTCCTATTCTTATAGACTTTTACAAGTACTTATGGACGTCATAATAAATATGTGTTTTTCAAAAAAGAAGAAAATTCTCAATTCGACTTTACTTTTTGTTACCTCAGAACTTTCAACTGAGTGAACCGATTTTGATGATTTGAAAGAAAATTTTAGGTTGTTTTTTTTTTAAAGAAAGAAAGAATATTTTTAAATTATTATTTAATGATTTGATAATCAAATTTATGACTTAAAAGCTAGTCAAAAAGTTAATAAGGGTTCCTCGCGCCCTTCAGTGAGAAAAGCCCGCAACAAATTCAATCGGGTAATTTTGTTATCACCAACCAAAAATACACAAAAATTTTCATTAGAATTGTTAAAACCATTTCTGGGGAGTTCGGCAAAAACACCGTGACACGAGAATTTTATGTATTAGACCATATTACACACAGACTTCTGTGCGGTCGGAGTGGTATAACGTATTGGTGAATAACCCGTCCGTCGCTCTATAATTACAAGACTGGAGTAAAAATACGTCTTTAGTTGCGTTATTCGATTTTTTAGGGGGTATAATGTATTTGGTACTGACTTATCGTAAGGTCAACCGTCTGCCCATCATCATCATCATCATCGGCCTATCATAGTCCACTGTTGGACATAGGCCTCCCCCAAATCGCGCCATGGTCTTAAGGCTTAGGTAGCTTAAAGCCTGTGTTAAAGGTAAGAACCGCCACTTATACACAAATATTTTTGTACAAATATATATAAATACATTTATATACAGATAATACGCGGATGCCTGCTATAATTAGCTTATTATGTCAAATTATATATATTTAAAAGATATAAATTTCTACAGATCTACAGAGATCTGTAGAACTTTACAGATCTAGAGCGAAAAATCTACAGATTTAAACACTGCTGTCAATCGTTGTTCATTGCCTCTATGAGATTGAAGGCAATATACGTTATGTTAAAAAATTATAATTTAAGTAATAAAGAGGTTCCTTTTTAATCAATTGTTATTATTCCATTAAAGATGCAGGTTACGGGCGATGTACGTTCCTGTGTCGGGACCTCGGTGTGGGAGCTGATTAAAAGTCCGTATAAATTTATGTATTTATATGCTCGAACACACAATTACAAAAAAACACGCTATTTCGGGAGGATGTGGCTGACTGTCGCAACATACGTCGACTCGTTATAATGTGGCGCTTACGCCCTTACAAAGACATAGAAATATTATTAAATAGATTGTGTTTAATAAAATTTTTGACACTTTTATCACTGTTGGTAACCCTATATTTCACAGCAATGTCGCACAGGGACGTTTGAGACTATACAGAAGAAACAGCTGAATAATTTCAGATCTACATATTAAATTAAGTAAACATAAATATTTTGCATAAAACTACGTAATAACACACTATACTAGCAATAATCACTTCACAATAGGTGTGTGCTTAAGTTCCCTTAATATTTAAGAAATCCGAAAGTATTATTCTTCTATGAAAGGGAAATGTTACCTATCAAGACATCTCGAAAACGGCTCGACGTAAAAATTTGCCAAAGTAATTTATAGTTAGTATAGATCCGCTAAAAACAGATTTTTAATTAGGGCTAGAGTAAAGAAGTCTAAAGTCTCTAGCAAGTTTAATTTTACGCGGATGAAGTCGCGGGGAAACAACAGCTAAAACATAATAAAACTTAATAGAGATGTTTCACTCTAAAAATGCACGCCCCTCCAAAGAAAGACGCACACACGCAGGTTCGTCAATATATATATATATATATCTATACTAATATATAAAGCTGGAGAGTTTGTTTGTTTGTTTGTTTGTTTTCACCAATCCGATTTGCAAAGTGGAATCAGTTGCCGGCTTCGGTATTTCCGAGCGGTTACGACTTGAGGACCTTCAAGAAAAGAGCATACTCATTTCCCAAAGACCGGCAACGCATCTGCGAGCCCTCTAGTGTTGCAGTTGTCCATGGGCGTCGGTAGTCACTTAGGCGAACCGCCTGCTCGTTTGCCCCTTGTTATATAAAAAAAAACTATAATACATATGACGTTATAAATGAGTCTATATGAATAAAAGTTTTTGACTTTTACTTTACTGCTTCAATATGGTTTTGAAAGTTTTTGTTGTTATTGACTACATTTTTGAACTTAAACTATGGCGGGCGCAAAACATAGTTATTGCAATAAGCGGCTTTTTAAAGTCACGTGTATGATATATTGGGGATGCCCGACAAGTTTTGACGCTTCGTAGCGAAGTCATAGGGAAGGACTCCGGACGGGTTCGGAACTAGTCGGGAAAACTCTATACATTGTGCTCGTGAGTGTACAAAGCTGTTTATTATAACGAGATGATTTATACACGTATAGTACACCTGAGTGACTACGCCGTCTATGGACATATGCACCACCAGTAAGCTAGCTGTTGAGTCAGGCCTTTAAGAAATTAGTAAACTTTTTTGGGGCAAACGGGCAGGCGGCTATCCTAAGTGATTACCGACAACCATAGACATATCCACCACCAGGAGGCTCGTAGATGTGTTGCCGGCCTTTTAGGAGGGGTTTTTGGGACATCGGAAGCTCTTAGAAACCGAACGATTTGCTTATAAAATTTAAATTTGAAAAGTGTTTTTCTTGCAGTTTCACGTCTTGAATATTCAAGTAAATGTCATGAAATTATATACATATGAATGTTTTCAAATATATAGAATGCGATACAAAATACTTTTAATATGGAATAGTAGAATACCGCACCGAGCGGTAAGTGAGTCATTACTGCATGGCGCCTCCCTTATTTACGCATTTCGACGGACGTTTTTAATGTACAGATATGTTACTCTTTAATATACTATCCATGTTCTTAAGTGAAACTTAATGGAAGACATTAAAACTCTTCTGAGGTAAATTTATACAAAAATCAAGAACAGTGACTTAATTAGTTTCTCTTTTAGAGCCTCAATAGCTCAACGGTATAAGGTATGAACTGAAATCCGCAAGGTACCCGGTTCAAACCCCACCGTCGTAGGGTGTATTGCCAGCTCTTCCTACATCTCGGCTAACCTAACTAATCTGAAACTTAAACAATCATCTCATAACACGTTCTAAGATACTTACAATAATTAGTCATATAGGAACCTAACATGCATCATAAAAGATTAGCTATAAAAATTTTGACGTGAATTAGGAAGATACATATTTTACTTAAACACTTGCAAAGCTTAGTTCAACAGGAGTTCAGTAGGTCAAGCTGAGGTGAGCGTCCGAAACAATATATAGTTACTATATAAGAATACGTAAATTTGCTGTTACAGTAAAATTATTTACCACTTTTTACGTTTTAGAAACATAATTTTACAATACGGGTTTATATTTAAAATTCAAAATTGTTCAATTTTGCTCTAACACTGACATCTATTGGCACACGTCGGAACTACAACGCTACTACGTTAGCATCTTGCGATCGCGCTTATTAAGTGTTGGTTGATCTAGAAAGAGGGCGCTAGTTTTAAAGTTGAATATTAAAAAATATTCATAAAAATGGTCAACAGCGTGTCAAAACACGTTTTTATAAAATGGTTCCGTATCTGAAACGCGATAAACGTATTTGTTAAATTATACTTACGAGAACAATAGAATTTCTACTTTGAGGCACTGGTTCACATCTAAGGTAAACAATTTTTTTTGCTTTATGTCTTTTGATTTGTATATGTTCCCAATCGGGACTCATTTATATATAAATATGTAAATACTCATTTAATAATATATTTTTCTCCATTCCTAGCTTTTTATTCTTCTCAATATCCCAATCCTGCGATGTGATCAAATCTTAAATTCAAACATCTGGTTCTCGATAAAAGTATTTGTTAAATAACTTCAAAAGTTATTGTCAGATTCCGCTCAAAATAATTTCAATCAAGATGGAGAATTTCAAGTCTCCACATCTAATAGTTTGGAAATCCTAGGAGAGGGAGGGGACTACCCTAAAAAACACTTTGAAGGTCAATTACTCGAAAATGGTACCCCTAATAAAAAAAGCCGCATAAGAAACTTCACCTTTATTTTAAAAGAGATATCCAATGACTGCCCACACGATGGAGTAGAATGAAAAAAAAATCAGCTCCACTTCGCATGCCCTTTAAAATTAAAATTTGTCACTAAATAAAACTGGCTTCACAGTTAGTGTTCTGCCGGAGCCAGACATAGCTCAAAACGTAAAATTTGAAAAAAAAAACAGATTCAATTTTAGCGGGATGATATATAGCCTATGATTTTCCTTGGTAAAAGGGCGTGCCAGTACCTCTTTCTCACCTAAGACCGACGTGAAGTGGCGGCAATGCTGTCACGTCAAATGATAATATTGTTGTCGAGTTTCGTTGGGTTTGTGAGCTCCCTCGTTTCCTAAACTCATCATTAAAGGCCGGCAACGCATCTGCTAGCTTTCATGTCGTGCAGATGTCCATGGGAGTCGGTAGGCACTTAAGTGCCCGCTGCCTGCTCGTTTGCCCCTTGTAACATAAAAAAACTAGGCGCGGATTCACCGTGGTGGGTCGTTCGGTTTGTAAGAGTTCCCAGTGGGTTAAACGCCTATTTAATTGCCAGAAACGCATATGCGCGCCTTCTGGTGGTGCAGATGTCCATGAACATCGGTAGTCACTTACCCCTGCTCGTTTTCCCATTGTAACCTTAAATTCAAATTCATTTAATTGCTTGATTGGGAGTTATATACATAGATAGAGAAAACATGGAGGAGGTCGGATATCATATATAAACCAATGTGCAAGAATTGGTTGCTCATCTATCACCCGGTCGCACCAAGAGCAACTTAACCTAGCGATCGACTGAAACGCCGACCACTGATTAGGCCACGACCTCCTCAAATATTCAACCTTTTGCTGTTATAGGATAAATTTGTTGAAGAACTGAATAGTATTTTTGGAGACGACACAAGAGCGGCCACCATGGATGAACTGAACTCGATGCGTTACCTAGAATGTTGTATAATAGAATCGTTGCGACTTTATCCACTGTACACTTTATTAGTAGAAAATTACCTGTCCATACCACTTATTAGGCCACGACCTCATAAGGGTCTATCATATTATTGACAGGTCTAAATCAGGCTATAAAGACACTCGTATACTTGTGACATTGATCCATAACTTACCGGGAGGTAGTTAGAAAACTGCATTTTAAAGGAAACTTCAACATTCTCCTTATCAGTAAATAATTTAATTATAAAACCGTTTTTCATCGTTAAACCCAGAAAAAAATGAATTTTATCCAGTTGGGAAACATTATATCAGATAGTGCATTAGTTTTAAGTGGAATTACTTCAAAAATCATCAATTTATTTAAGATTAACCATCAAAGTGATACGCTCAACGAACTGTTCACCCAATGGCTTCAATCTTCAGTAATATTGGTGTGGAAACGTCACGTGATCTGTATCATGTATGTGCGTGGATGCCCATTAAA
This sequence comes from Charaxes varanes, assembly GCA_024363005.1. Taxonomy (NCBI): domain Eukaryota; kingdom Metazoa; phylum Arthropoda; class Insecta; order Lepidoptera; family Nymphalidae; genus Charaxes; species Charaxes varanes. Next base: position 1,455,365 of record JANCMC010003086.1, read on the forward strand.
CTTTCTGGCAAATCTTCCACAGATCGTGGCCGTCCTCCCAATGTCGCTAAGTTTCCGTGTCCTTCGTCTTTCCTTTTAACTGTGTTGTATACTCCGCGGCGACCTGGTGGAGGTGGTGGAGGTAGGTTTACATCGTCCTCATCACGTGCCGGAGCTGGCGACGAGGGATTAGGTGCGTTTGGAGTTGACGAAACCTGCGCTTGTGGTGGGGGTACTGAGTCATCGCGTTTTTCCGAATAAGCACCAACAGCATCAGCCGGATGTCTTGGATCAGGGAATGCTGGCGGTACACCATATTCGGCGTGAGGAGCCGGCGGTGGTGGGCCATATTCTCCATGCACTGCATTAGATAAACCGTAATCTCCAGCACTTAAAGCATTTCCACCTAAGAGAGGAACTCCGTAGTCAGCTCCAAGACCTCCACATTTCGGTTCAGGACAATTATACCGGCAAACTTGAATCACACATTGGAAATGTACGTTCATAGAATCAGGGAACTTGAAAGCCTGGAAATAGGCGAACGACACAACGGACGCCGACGGTCCAAAGTTCTTGATTTTCTGGAATTTACTCATTATTTTCGGTCTCACGACGCATCCATATTGATCGACTAGTTGAATAGGTGCTCGTTTACCATCATGTGCCACGCAGTTTCGAACAAGCATATCGAATTTATTTTCGTCATCCTTAATAGCTAGTACCATAGTCATGGTTTGTCCTATTTTTACTATGCCCGATACTTCTGATGCCCACGGTCCTTTGCCTACTTGTATCTGCATCCAGCATTGCAAGTTGTCTCCGAGAAAGTTAGCCGTGACTGCATGCAACATATCCACTTGGAAGGGCCTAAATGTTACAGCTTTTTCGTAAAAGTCGTACCAAGTGCATCTCAGTTTTCGTGCTTGATCCCAGACTTCTTGGACATAAGGGTCGTATTGGACTATGATTGTGTTTTCTACGTACGAACCGCTTGGAGTTGGGCTTCCGTAGGTGGCAACGTTGTGGTTAGCAGAACTTGACATACCGCAACTGTTGAGGAATATTTCGAACGTCGCACTCAAATGTCCAGTGCCAGGTTTTAGGTGCATGCAGTGAGCGTCGGGCACGCGCGGGTAGCGAAAGGGGGGGTGGGGTTTACCAACCTATATTTTAAATAAATACTTTCTTCTTTCTCTTTCTTTGATTTAGAATTTTTTTCACCTCTACCTCCGCCTCCGTTAACTTCTGCGTTCGCGGAGTTACAGCTGATTCACATCTGCATCAAAACCTAAATCGTTTATTCCTATAGACTTTTTTATAAGCACTTATGAACGTCATATGTATAACTTTTTTCCATCATCCGCCTCTGCTTCCGCTTAGACGGTCTGCGTTACAACCCTAGTTCATATAACCTTCAAAATTAGGTTGTTCTAGTAAGTATAAAGACCTTCCAAAAAGTGTACCTTTTTTAAAGTTGGTTAGGAACACTCTGCCGTATAAATGATGCAACACACGCAGATGCTTTTATTGGATTTCCAATAAATACTGTACAAAATGCATACAAATCCGGTGCGGCTGGAACGAGGTCACGCCTGGATTCTGTACAACGGCAGCCTATCACGCACCTGATGTTAGAACAGAGTAATGCAAGACCAGAGCTTTAATTATACGATACTCACATATAAATAAAATATAAAAAGTCTGCATGTAACGTCAAAATTAAATTGTTTTACTAATTGCATATGACTATGTGTACGCAGAATAACCATAAGAAAAACGCAAGTTACTTTTTTTCTGTCTGTCTGTCTGTATGTTTTGTGTAATCTGCGAAACGGCTGCACCGATTTCGATGGGACTTTCATGATGTTGCAAGGAGTAACTTAGGCTACTTTAGGCTCACAAAATTATCCGTGTTGTGCACAAAAATAAAAATTCTCAAAATTTACCAAAATCACTGAAATCACGCGGACGAAGTCGCGGGGTACAGCTTGTATTAAATATTTTTCGATTTTATAAGCTACTACGCAAATGTTAAATGCAACAAAAATATTAAGTATTACATTACGACGTCTTACGTCTTCATTTGTGGATTTTTGTCACGACTTCATCCAGACTGGGTTTAATAATTTAGTTAAATTTAGAGAATTTTTTTGGCAATTGCTAAATTATATACAGGGTGTAAAAGACATCGTACCGCAAACTTTGTGATAAGGCTACATTTAATGTCCAACATAAAATCACAAAACTCATTCATCTCGGGAAGTGAGAGGTTACAGATATTGCCATCCTCATCCCATTCTTGAGCGCGCAATGTATCGTGAACATTGGGAAGCAATCGTCAACAAAAATGATATTATGCAGTATACATTGTACATTTCAAGAATAGCCGATGAAAAATTTCACCACTGGGGAGTCTAGAATCATGTACTGAACCCATGAGATGCGTATCCGGTACGATGTCTTTTACATCCTGCATTAATTTTGTTTATTTATATATTAATATATAACCCAACTAATGCGATTTTCTGTCTTTCTGGTTGCTTTTAATGTCGGTTATATTAGTAAAAGTGTTCACCTCTATTAATATTAATATTTATTTACTTTTCCTACTAATATTATAAACGCGAAAGTTTGTACACATGGGTGTATGGATGTATGTTTGACGATCTTTCACAGACAAACTACTGAATGGATTTTAATAACCTTTACAATTATATAGTTTATACATCGGAATGACATACATTATAAAGCATATAGGCTATACATTATAAAGATATTGAGTCAATTGACCAAAATATAACAATAAATGTCAAGTAGGTGAAAATTCTGCCATCTGCGAGCTTTCTCGTGTGCGCTGTAAAAAACATTACACTTACACGTATATAGTGTATGAGGAAAATGTTTATCTGAAATAGTTCTCTTTCATGTTTAAGCCATTAACGCCAAAATAGTGAACCAATATGGACAGGGAACGGGAAAGGAAAAGGAAATGGGAACGGACACAAAACAATAGGATAATACAATGTATTAAATAGTAAGTAACCGAACGTTCGGGCAGGACAACGTCTGCCGGCTCTGCTAGTTCAATATATATTATTAAAACACTTGATAAAAAACCTACATTTGTTGAGTTGAGTTCTTTGTTAGTTATAAAATTAATATAAGACAAAACAACTACTAATCTTTACTATATCACCAAGACATATTTTTTCATATCTACAGACAGTAGGCGTCCAGCTTAAATTCCTTTCAATCAAACTAAAACGCCTTCAGAGTGTTTATATCGAGTGGAACATTGACAGGGCAGGTGGATAAATAAAATATTCCAACCCTGCCATGAGATCGACGGAGGAAGATTGAACGGGATATCCGATGCAAATATATCCTAGATACTACGGATATACGCATAAAGGATGTGGTAAGAAAACATTATATGACAAGGGAAAATGCTCCAGTCTGCATCGCTCCGGTCCGCTTCGCTACGTTCCGCTTCGTTACTGTCCGCTTAGTTCCGGTCCGCCTCGCTCTGGTCCGCTTCGCTATGATCCGTTTTGCACCGGGTCGTTTCGCTCCGCACTATTTAATGCAGCATCGCTTCGGTCCCGACCATACAGCAAAATCTCTGTACTAACTTTTAAACCTTTCTATAGAGGTGCATACTTTAGAGAGGCCTGCATTTTTGACTGTACGCACTCTACTTTATTTCGCTTGTTAGGTTCCCCATCAGAGCCGGCAGAGTGGTTTATCAATCATTAATAAGTTCACTATTATCTTGTTCGGTAAATCCATGTGCTAAGAAATGTGTCTCGACTATCATCTATTCGCAAAGCAATGCCTGTTTATGAAGTAGGTCTTCGTACTTACTTGCTGCGATGGTGCATAGATCCAAGCTGGAAGACCAAGTGACGCCACTTCTTGCGGTCCTGTGCCGTTTCCTGTCACTGCGTGGCCTGAAGCTGGCACAGATCCCTTTCGACTTGGTCCTTCCAGCGGTACTTGGGACGCCCGACTGGTCTTCGACCATTCGGTCATCACATGTACGCTCGCTTCATCTGTGAAGGTCTTCGTAACTTCCTAGTAATTTGGAAGTCGTTTTAGGGGAAGAAAGGGTAAAATTTCAGTCACGATAAACCCGCGGGAAATCTCATAAATATTGTAATCGCGCAAGTGTATGCCAATGATGAAATTTATTTAAATGGCTGTTTATATTGAGTACTATGTAAATGAGCTATTGGTAGTCTGCGAAATTCGCGCGAGATGAACAATTTCGTACAAAGATTGGGTTTCCGTACCAAATACCTCATGTATATTTAAAGCTTAACGTATTTCGGCCACAATTCTTTAGATTTACGGTTAAAGAATTTATTTCTCAAAGAATTTGTTACAAAATTCACTTACAGAGAAAACAAAATTATGATTAACAATATTTTGTACGACAGTCAGATATAGGTTTATAATCTAAAAGTCTACCCTCTGACATATTTAGTAGAATGCAACATCGTTGCCACGTTGCATGCAAAAAAATATTATTAGAGTAAATTTGTATTTTTAAGTAGGTGTTGTTGAAGTTTATTTTTAAATAAATTGAATGAACTTGCATTCTTTACATCCTTTGATAAATTATTATATAATTTACGAACAATATTCTTATTTAAAACTCTATACAATATTGCAATTCTTTGTATAACATTGTACTATTTGACACTTAATGTGTGTTCCGTTATACAGAAGAAGAAAATATTTATTTGCTAGAACATCACACCGCATACAGAGCATTGTAAGCAGTGACGTCAATTTTGTATAGTGACAGATGTTCCCTTCTCGTTTGCTATACTGGTTACAGTATAAACAAAATGCGGTCCAGTATACTGACATCCTCCTTCAATTATTCCATTTTCAATTATACAAAACCGCAATTTTACAAACTCACCATTTGTTATCACCCACGATTATTTAATATATAATTAATAATTAAAAATATTAATAATATAATACTGTTAAAATGTTATTTTTTTTTAACAAGTGCCGCTCTGTTTTTGATTAATTACATGATCAAAGTACTGAGAGCACTGATGCTTGAAAGCGCCAGTACTTGTGACCCAGGTCTAGGTTTAAGAGCGCGGTCGTTATAGTGATCACTAACACTCACCTTCACTGCCAGTGTTCCCTATCCTGCCTTGCCAAATCCGGTATGATCCTTCTAGTGCGGCTTTTGATGACCTGTCTAATAATCTAATAATGAACTTATGATAGTTCTTGTCAAGCCAAGGTCTTTTAGTAGGCTGTACAGAGATTTTGCTGGTATACCCCTTGCTCCTACCTCTACCGCGTATGAGCTTATTTTGTAACCGTTTTTGGTGAGCTCCTTGGATAGGTCATTCGGTAGAATCATTTTAGATTCGTGTAATGCTTCTACACTTTTGTCCATTCTTTAGAAAATCAGGGCAAATCAAGTGTTAAATATGTGACGTATTGGGACGTAGGGGCTTTACAAATTCCCCAGACAATGGAATCTTATATAATTGCAATTTCAACGCTAAAAAAGATTGAATTAATGGTTGATATAAATAGACTATAGAAAAGGTGAAAGAATGAATCCTTAAGAGATCCCCTGGCATAAATATTCGTTTCCATTAAAAATAATTACATTATATTTCTGCGAGCAAAAGTAATAACCCGACCGAGGTGCAAAGTAAAAGGGCGGCTGTTCTAACAAATTACATAAATCTATCTTTAAACGACGATTCAGATTTTCCCGCCCGTTTTAATCTCCGCCATTTTCTTAGAACCTAATCTGGCAGATGATAAAATTTAAGGAATTCAATCAATTTACCGTGACGTTCAAAGTCTTTCCACAAATCCCGAACGTGCTCGGTCGAGTCTGCAGTAGATTTGGGGTAAGGCTGAATGGAAAATCTTTTTGATGGTTTATAATTTGTACTTAAAGTCACAGAGAAAATGTTTATTCAAATAAACCGTTTTATAAGCGATTTTCGTTTATGAACCTTATGCCAATCTTAGGTCGCTTCCCGTCCTTTTTACCAACAGCTTTCGTCAAAAAACAGCAATCTAAAAAAGCTTTAGATTCATCGAATCTAAAGACAAATTGGCCGCTAAGAAAATTTGCATCTTTTAAGAGCAAGTGGAGTTTTGTGCCTGATCAGTTACTTCTGTCATATCAAGAACAAGTTCGATCTTGCATGGAGTACTGTTGCCATCTATGGTAGTATTTTTTTATGTTACAAGGGCAAACGAGCAGGCAGCAGGCAGCTGAGTGCCTACTGACGCCCATGGACATCTGCACGACCAGAAGGCAAGCAGATTAGCAACCTTCGAAGAAATAAGATTGATCACCATCACTATGATGAAGACTAATAGAAGGATATCATTATAAGATCACCGCGCGATTCTAAAGAAACTTCTTAACTCGCACAATTTCCCTGTGGAATCAGTTACCAGCTTCGGTATTTCCTAAACGAAACGACTTAGAGACCTTCAAGAAAAGAGCATACCTCAAAGGCCGGTATCGCATCTGTGAGCCCTCTGGTGTTGCAATTGCCATGGGCGTCGGTAGTCACACGAGCGAACCGCCTGCCCGTTTGCTAGGAAGAAGAAGAAATAGACATATTGCGTGTAGAATCCTGAAGACAAAATTACAAATTCAAATATCCCTATTCAGACACAGGTTTGCCGTTGAATCGATACGAACATGAACAAGGAAACTTACAACAATTTATACGTCATTAGTTATGCAAAATAGCAGCTTACAAATAGGTATCACATAATGGTGAAAACTGCACAATTTCATTTCGCCGACTGACAAATCCCGTACGAGTTGCATCGATTCCAGTTATTTTGAGCGAGCCGCGGCCGTATTCACCTTGAATTATATTTAAAGTGGTATTGCTGCTACACCTATGTATTCTGTTTAACCGCCATTGAAGTAGGTAATGTTTTCATTTTGAACATAATTTTATCACATAGGATGCGTGGTAATAACAAGATAATTGCACACATTCTTTTGGTTATTGATGACCGCGAGAAGAGTTTGAGTCCATGCCATCTGATTGGGACAATACCATCACTTGACGTAACAGCATTGATCACTTCACATCTATCTGATGTGAAAGAGAGGTATTGGTACCTGGACGCGTTAAACCAGTTTTTGATGTTATAAGGGGCAAACGAGCAGGCAACAGGCAGCTAAGTGCCTATTGACGTCAATGGGCATCGGCACGACCAGTAGGCAAGCAGATGCGTTGTCGGCCTTTATTGACGATTTTAGGCCGCCGGGAAGTCTCACAAACCGAACGAAATGCGACAACAGTACCATCACTTGACGTGACAGCACTGCTGCCACTTCACGCCGATCTCAAGTGAGAAAGAGGTACTGCTACGCCGGGCCAATTCGGCTGCAAGCATGGCGTTATCTCTATTTAGAAAGACAGGAGTAAGGGATGGAGTAAAAGGATATAAAGGTAGGTGGGATGGAGAGATTGGATGATACTAATATAAAATAATTTCGATACAAAATTTAACTATTAAAATTGCAACGCCCTAACGGGGCATCATGTATAATTTTAATCATGTGCAATAAATGAATAAATGAAATGAATAAATGAACGAAGATCTTCGTGTCCGGGCTAGTTGGAGTTGCCCGGGGCGGCCGCGCTTCGCCGACAGTTGTTCATCGGGAGGTCTATATATAGTAAACGTAAGTAGAAACTCCGCTAGCGTGAGTTAGTTAGTTTGTATTAGGGATGTTATAGGTATCAAATTTCGGATACGGACATAGGAATGAAATCAAAATAAAATACAAATAGCTTATAAAATGTTTTTAATTATATGCCACCATTCGGTGGTAGGAACTACAATCGGTCTGTAGGTAATTATATCAAAACGACTTGTCTTAACGCGTCTCTATTAGGGTCCACCCCTATCCGATACTATCCGAAAATTTTATTTCGGATTCGGTTACAGTTACAGATATTGTTTTTTTTATCGGATATCCGATAGTTACGGAGCTCCCTAACATCCCTGGTTTGTATCCGTTATGTCATCCGTACAGCGCCATGACACACTCGCTCACACTTATCTTATCGCCAAAAAACTCTGCTATATATATATATTCTTTTTCAAATACATTATTGTGTCCTACGGGTGGGCAAAAGCCTTCCCCATCTCGGTCCATTTTCCTCTTTCCTGGGCCATTATCATATACCCGCAAAGGCATCCAAATCGTCTAGCTACTTTTTCTTCGGCCTGCCTAATCGTCGGCAGCCATTGGTGTGTATCTAGAAAGTGGCGATATTGGCTCACCTTTGTGGGTCCATTCAAGCCACATGCCCAGCCCATTACCACTGTAATTATACTGACTTATCCCACGTCCCTTACTATATTGCAAAACGGTTTCACCTGATCGTTTCCATGAGGACTCCACTTCCCGTTCGATATCTTCTGCCTCGTCCTGCCCTCTGGTGTCACAATGGACACTTGTTTCCCAGTGTTCGTATCACGGATGCTCACATAGGTCTCTACTACAACCCCAATTCGATTCATGTCTGATGGGTGCCATTCGGCGCAGCGTAATTTGTCGTCTTGGCCCTGAAAAGTCACACTCTTATCATTTAGAACAGTTCAAAAGTCACACTCTTATCAATTAGAACAGTTCAAAAGTCACACTCCTCACGTAGGCGAGAGCCGCGTTCGCCTGCTTCGAGATTTCTTGCCCTGTGTGCCCATCTATCACAAGGACGATGTCGTCCGCGAAAGCCTGACAGTAGTCGCCCCGTTGTTCCAACCCTTTCAGCAATGGGTCCAGCAAGAGATTCCACAATAGGGGACCGCCTATCGAGCCTTGTACACAGCCCTTAGTCGTACCTTTCCCGTACTCCATTCCGGCATATCTGACCCTTACTCGGCGATCCCGGAGATAGCTATCAACCATCCTTCTCAAGTTAACCGGACATCCTTCCTCCGCTAATCGCACCTTGATGGCTGGCCACCAAGCGCCATCGAAGGCTCCCTCAATGTCCAATGATATTAATGTGATCATCTTTTTGTCCGCGAGTTTATTTCGGATATGTTTCATCAGTTCATTGAGGGAGTCCTCGGTGCCTCTTTGTGGCATAAAGCCATATTGGCGCGTGCTTAGTTTTGGGAGGATGTAGTATTGTATTCTGCGGATCATCAGCTTCTCCAGGATCTTGCCGAGCACGGGTAACAATCCTATTGGACGGTAAGACTTAGGGTTGGTGTAACTTTCTCGTGCTGGCTTTCGCAGGACTATCACCGTTGCCTCCTTCCAGATTTTTGGGAAATATCCAACTTCAAGGCACTTATTCGCCATTGCACGGTATACTTCCGGATCCAGCATGATCGCCCTTTGGCATACGTCGGCCGTTAACCCGTCACTACCTGGGGCTTTCTTCGGATTGAAGCTTACTACGGAGCTTCTTACTTCGGCTATGGTAAATGGAGGATCCAAGTTCTCATCTTCTCTCCTCACATTTACTTTATCCGCTGTGGCTCTTATATTTTTGTGCTCTTCATCGTCGTTGGCAGGGTCATCTTCCGGGTAAAAAGTCTCGGCCAGCAGTCGGACCGACCCTTCCGAGTTTAAGAGCCTCCCATTCCTTACTAATGGTTGGTCCTCTTGTCTTGTCGCTGTTCTGGACATAACCCTGTAGATGCCCTCCCATAACCCCTCCCTATCCTGCTTTCCGCAAAACTCCTTCCAGCTCTCCGACTGGGCCTTCTTTGCCTTTTCCTCGTACTCGCTCTTGGCGATATGGCGTCACTCGCAATTCCCGTCCACTCCCCGATGTTACTCAACAAGTACTTCTTCCTGACCAACTGATCAAGAGATTTTAACTGCTCAATTTTTGTGCTTAATTTCAACATAATAAATATAAAGAGAAAGAGGTTCTATATTTATAAATTAGATCAAGTTGAACAGAGAAACGAACACTGAGGTAAAAGGTTTTTCTTTAATTGGTTAGGAAAATTTTCTTTCTCATCAAAGTAATTCTTTTGAAATGTTATTGAAACGCTTATATTTTAGTGAAGCAAAAATACAACAAAGCTCGTTCGTTTCTAAGAATATATGACTTTCAGAAAATAATATAATGTCTTATTTTTCTTCAATCTATAAATGAAATGAAATGAAAAGCCAAATTCGGACAAAATTTACAATTTTGTTTGTTTATTCAATTACGATTCTCTCATACAAACAACTATTACATAGGAGCAATTATTCGTACATACTCTTACGATTTAACATATTCTTAAGCTTTTTTATATTAGTATAGATAAATATACAAGTACCCCAAGAATCGGCAGAAGGAATTCCCAATCCTGGCGTGTCAAGTTCGCCAAAGGATCACTCAAATTGTATTGCGTTAATGGATTTTCAAAGGACATCAGCATTCTCCAGCCGTGGGCCGATTACTGCGCGGTTCGTTTCGTTTGAATCGACGGCAATTTGCATGCAAATTGAACTAAGGATAGCGGCCGAATAAAATATTGAAAAAACAACCCGAATTGACAGCGTCAACAATACGCCTCGAAGCGGGCTTGAAACATTTTGTGTGGGATTTTCGGTTGCAAGTTTATTTTCCCCTTAGTTTCGAATTTATTTTACCTCCACTTGTTTATTTATTATAAATTTTGTTAGAATGAGAGAAAGAAAAAAAAATATTTATAGGTCACGCCACTTTACTTACAATTTTGTATAAGTTGATTTGTCTAATGCTTTGATTAATGCTTCAATAATGGTATTACAAATTATATTAAAATAGATTTTAATCTCTGTTGAGTTCACCCTAATTTTCAGTAGACATAGATATCATAACTAATTATCTTATCGATTGTTTCATAATCAGCCTAATTATCTAGATTTTTATGTTAAGAAATTATACCAAGACTTAAACTACTGAAATATTACGAAAGATAAATAGATAAACACGAATGTTTATGTATTAAATTCTTTTTAGGGTTCCGTAGTATTTCAAGGAACCCTTGTAATTTCGCTCTGTTGTTTCGTGTAGTCTAACAGATGTTTTGCAAAATGAGACTTATCTGGTTTATTATTTTTGAATGCAGCCACGTGTTCCTTATAACGGGTTATAAAGGAGCGGCCCGTTTGACCTACGTAGCTGCTGTTGCATTCCAAATACCTTTATTGTGTACCAGATGTTTGTAATCAAGATAATTGTAAGGAAATGTATCTCGTAGGCATGGGATAGGTTTAAAAAAAGATCTCATGACATACAAGCATATTAAAAGAAATAAAGCAAAAAAAAAATGATCAACTTGAGATGTGAATCTCAAAGAAGTAATCCCATTGATACGCACAGAAATTCCAAAAATTGTAAATTTGTAGTTAAATCACAAAAAAATAGCAGTGGTTAAGTAAAATTTAAAAAAAATGTTATAAAAAGTATAAATATTAATATAACATGGTAAAATATTAAGTGATAGTACGGAACCATTAGCGCTGGAGTCTGATTCTCAATTACCTGGTTAGAACACTCTTTATTTGTTCTACAGTAAAAGAATATAATTCAAAATGCTCAACATTTCTATCGCCATCTTTTTAAAACTGAAAATTTTAATTTTAATTTAATGGTTCCAAGTTATAAACATTTTTAATTCACATGTTCTTCTTAATAGATTACTTAGCTGTGTAGTTACACAGATTATATAATGTATATTCAAAGACTAGGTAGGAAATGAAATCGAAATGCGAGCTCTATTCGATAACCCCCGGATGCCTCTGGGGGACACTTCTATTTCAATTTTACGAATGTGTAAGGAAAAAAATTGTGTAAGGTAAAACTACCTGCCACAGTTTGGTATAATATATATACCAGTATAAATATACACCCTTACTCCTTTTCTCGATTGTAGAACAGTGAGTTTTCTATGCGAACTGTTCTGTAAACTGTATTGAATGACTGCCACTTCAAAATACAATAAAATATGAGTGCATTAATATTAAACGCCAATATGTCCTTTATATGTATGTGAAATGAAGATAAAAAAAGCTATTCGATGAATTTTCAAAGGAAACAAAGTTTTTACGAATTTTACAATTTCTAAGGTTCTATAGGACATATAGGAGTTTGTTATTATTTATGAACTCATATATTGGATATGGGCCTTTTTATAGAATATGGCTTGATTATATCATCTGTAATGTTTTATTAATATGATTCTGTTAAGAAAATATTATCTAATAATAATAATGGTACAGTTTTCTAGAAAGTCATTTTACTACAACACTTATCAAAACCGTCACTTTTCCACGACTATGACGATTTGTTCGTTAAATAATTTAAATAAGATAAATAATTTTGTTACAGGCTATTTTTGTATAACCTCAAGCTTGTGATAAATAAATAACCTTGAATGCGATACCCCCTTCCCTGCCCCTGACACTGTATCTAACGTTTACTCAGGCAGAAAAGGCCTTGATGGCTGCCACTCATAACGCAGTTGATGTGGCTAAGTTCTGGGCCGAAACAATTTAGTGCTCGCCAACGAAACGCTAATAAGAAGAATACCTTGTCAAAAGATATTACAATGTCAAATACAGTAAATTAAGAAATAAAATGCTCGTTGATAAAATGTAATAATTATTCTAAAGTATGCGACAACAGATCATAAACAGCTTTGTTTCAGAAGTTTTTAATTCTTTTTTGAATAGAGTCAAAAATCGTCATTAGGTAATTAAAGTGTAAAGAAGTCAGTCGATCCCATCTATTGAGATAGATAGAGGATCTATTGAGACATTATTTTGTGAATTTTATACGAAATGTTACAAAAAATTGTACCTTTTCTTTATATTCTGTAATGGTCGGTAAATTGCTTCCAAAGCAATTAAGCTTGGAGTTCGTTTATTAGAATACGGTAATAATGTTGTATCGATGTCTAATTTTCATTAATAATAGCTTCATATTGGACCGGGTAATAAGGAATTTTGGTACAAATGAAATTCCAAATCGACATTAAACTTTAAGATTAAAATTTGAATTTAAACTTTGCTTTTCGTGGATTTATGTTCCAATTAAATGTAATTTATTAAAAATATCTCTTCTGTTCTCTTTGATATTGTTTTTTCTGTGAAACTTTTATTTCCATCCAATTTAAAATCTGATAAAATTTACGAAATTTAAAATTCAAATTTCGTTTTGAAATCGTCACATTACACAACCAAATAAAATAAAGTAAGATCAAAGCTTAAAGAAATGCAGAAAAAAGCTTTTATTTATCACAAAGTAAAAGAAACAAAATTACAGTACAATTTCTTTGATATGTAATATGAATTTTTTTTCGAGACTAGCTATCGCCCACAACTTCGTTCACTTGGGAATTATTATTTTTGTTTCATTTCGAGGGATTTACTCCTTACACAATTTACTTGCTATATTGCTAGCACGAATGAAATTAGAACTTGCACGTATAGCATCCTCGACGTTACGGCCATGTAAGTAGTATAAAATGTAAGCACGAACCTTCATTTGACGGCTGATTTCGAACGTAAAAGTGAGTAAAACTATCGGGAATGTTCGTGCTAGGCCTTTAGAAGTTTACTGCTAACTGTGCCAGCGGTCCACTCAAACAATTCACACCCGTATTTCAATGAGCATTAATCAACTTCTTCTTTGAAAGTTGGGTAATAATCGAACACCAGGCCATGTAGCCCATATCAACGGCCGTTATTGGAACAGGTGCGAAAATATGAATAGATGAAATTTATTTTTTAAATCGACACACTTAACACAATGGAGGCGCCATTAAATGGTATTCCAAATATTTGCTCTCTTTTGTAATAATTTAGTCATACCAATATTACGCATAAATTGTACTTTGGTAAACGCTAAGCACTAAAGAGCACTAAAGGATTGACTTTGATTATAGTGGTACTATTTGACTTTGGTATATAATACGTCAATTAGTAATTCGTAAATGCTCTTTGCATTGCAGATAAAATAATCTCAATTTGCAAATTCAAATTCAAGTAATGTTCCAAATTCAAATGATATATTTTATTCAAGTAGACTTTTACAAGCTCTTTTGAATCGTCAAATATTTTAAAAGCTACCACTGATTCGGAAGAGTCGAGCCACGAGAAGAATCAGAAAGAAACTCGTTAGCCACTCTTTTAATAATAGCTCTTACAGAAATTAGTTTTTCACATTTATTACCCACTAACTATCAAATACGAAGCTGGAGTGACTCAACTCCAAGCATTAATGTTTATTTTTTCTTTTTCTCAGCTTCTGTGAATCAGATCAATTTTTTATCTATACTTTGATGAATGTATGTACATATATAAAAGCGAAAGGTTGCCTTAGACAAAATCTCGATAACCGCGTTACTTACAATGACAAACTTTGGCAAGGAGATATTTTATAGTTAGCAGACATCCGCTAAGAAAGAATTTATCGATAGGGCCTTTTTAAGGTGGTCTAAGGGCTCACGCAAGTTTACATGGACGAAGTCGCGAGAAATAGCCAGTTTAATATAATCTTATGTACAACTAGCACTTTAAAGATAAAAAAGACGACGCTTGTCACAAAGAAAAACGCGAGTTTCCTATAACATACTTGTCCTAGCTGCGTTTAAAATCATAATTTCTACTCAGAACACTTCTGCGATGCACAGGGACACAGTAATCAGTTTTTCGCGTTTTCTGAAAAAAGTGTTTTTTCGAGTTGACCCCCTTTAGATCTAGATGTGCGATGTTAAAAACTCATTAGGACAATTATTCTAAACGAAAATGGACAACAACTTTTGAAGTTATTTAACAAATTTATACCGCATCAGATACAGAACCTTCTATATAAGCGTGTATTGACACGCTCTTGGCCATTTTCTATTGTATGGATATTCATACAATAAAACAATTCGCTTTAAAGGTGGAAAAGAAACACAAAAAGAAGAAATCTAAGGACAAAGACAAAGGGGACTTCAGCGACAAGACCGATAAGAAGGAGAAGAAGACGAAACACAAAAAATCCAGAGGTGAAAAACACCCGAACCCACAAAAAGACTTATTGGAGCCATCCGTTGCCGTGGAATTTAACTACGAGGAGTATGACAGCATTTAATATTTTTTTCTATATGGAATGTCTATACTGTATTAAGATTCACCCCGCGATTTTATGATATTTTTTACCAATTTCGAGATTTTAGATGTTTTTTTGGTCATTAGGGTTTCAAAAATTTGCTTTATCCCCAAAATATCCCATTTCAACAAAAACATGTCACTATTAACTGATGGCAGCAACATTGTTTGCATAGCTTCAAAACAATTGAGAAACTTGTATTCATAACATATTTGGATAGTCAAATTTTACCCATTTTAGGGTATTTTAAATTTCAGTACCCATAACACATAGATAGGGTATATGCCAAATATACTTTTGCCTTTCGAAAAGATCTGTAAACTAAAAAGTCCATTTTCATTACTTTATGAATAATTATTATGCTTATTTACCCCATTTAGTGTTAAGCCTTTGTCAAGTTTTTATAAATAATAGGATAATTTGTTAATGTTAATAGAATTTTGATGGATGAAGTTATATAAAAGTCCTCAAGTAAACCGATATTTTAAATGTAAGGGCTCGTCCATAATTATGTCAAACGATTTTACGTTTTTTTTTAACTGTTCCCCATTTAATGTTAAGCCTTTGTCAAGTTTTTATAAATAATAGGATAATTTGTTAATGTTAATAGAATTTTGATGGATGAAGTTATTCAAAATTCAAATTTCTCAAAGATTTTCCTAAAACTCGCAAAACCTATCAAAAATAACATATTTCCAAGAATGACCCATTTACACAAAGTCCCCGACTAAATTTAGTGATCAAAAAATAAGTGTTCATTTAAATGAAGTTATAGTGACGCGCCGGCTTTACAATCAACACAAAATTAAAACAAAATAGAATTTAAATATTATAAGCAGCGTATAACATTAGTCATAGTAACTAATAAAAACATTTTTATCCAAAAATAACTGCAAACTTGAAATATTTTTGTAATTGAGGGATACTTGTAAATAATAGTTGACATTGACAAAAGCAACAAATCTTATTGACAGTCAATTGTCAGATCAATCTGTCATCACATCTTAACGAGACGACGAATTGTTTACAATCTAAACTAAAATAATATGAAATAATATAAAACAATAAAATTAACAGAACAGTTTGTTATAAAAACTTGGTTTTCGTCTATCTCGAGTTTATGTATTTGATACAAACTTCAGAATGGTTGGCAAAACCGTAGTGTCGCCAAAACAAATGGAAATTCTTGTATCTTTTATGGAGGAAAACAAAGATTTCGGTCGTGGACATGTAAGCGGTAATGGGGTCCTAGCTAAACAGATGACTGCAGCCAAATGGGCAAAACTAGCTACCAGATTAAATAGCGTCACAGGAGCTACTAAATCGGCTAGGAAATGGAGAGAGGTAGAATTTTAATATTCTAAGACTGATTATATATTCGCGTGCAACTGAATCTACTCAAGCCGTAGCATGGCACAGCAGATTGTTTTTTTTTATACAATAAAACTTTTTTACAAAAGTAAAAAAGCTTAATTTTTTTTCCATAATACAGCAATTTTCAAATAAATGATAAAACAGAAACGGAAAATCAATTTTCAGCTAAATCTATGTTTTTCATATAATATATCTTGAGACAATTCAGTTGCACACAAGTGTATTCAAAACTTTATCACCTTTGAGTTTAACATCTGTTTACCCTATCCTAAAGGTATCTTAGGTATTCAAAATAAAAACATGTTCTGAATACAGTGATAAAATTTCAAGAAATACAATCACTTAAATAATATTAAAAGAACTTGTATCTTTTTTCTCAGTACTGGAATGATAAGAAATATTCTGTAAGAAAAAAGTCATCCTCCATATCTGGTGGTGGATTCAGTACATGATTTCGGACTCCCCAGTGGTGAAATTTTTCGTCGGCCTTTTCTAGAAATGTACAATTTTTTTTAGTAAATACTGTATTATTATAACTATCTATCCCAATGCGATTTCAAATCAAAAACCAATTATTTCAATATTTTTACATCAAACCGCAATGTAAATAAAACTTAAAAGTACGTAACAGGGGTAGCGCGGCGCGGGTCCTTGACTTGTTTTGCGCGACAACATTTTGTTGACGATTGCTTCCCAATGTTCGCGATACATTGCGCGCTCAAGAATGGGATGAGGACGGCAATATCTGTAACATCTCGCTTCCGAGATGAATGATTTTTGTGATTTTATTTAGGACATTAAATGTAGCCTTATTAAAAAGTTTGCGGTACGATGTCTTTTACAATCTGTATAATAATCGTATTAACTTTATTCGAAAGCTAAATATATCTAATTTACAGATTATTCTCTCTTCAACGAAATTCATCGACAAACAGGAGCCGTACACGTTTTTGAGAAATTGGTTGGGTGAAGGCCTACTTATAAGTAATGGTAAGAGAAAAAATATCATCTCATGGTTCCTTTTAAGAGGTCAGCAACTTTTTGTCTAGCAAGGGCCACATATTTAAAGAATTAGAAGCACGCGAGCCACGCTTAAAAATAATTATTTGTATATAGGTGTAAATAAGTTCTTTCTTAATATATGTAAATACACATTGAAAGCGATAACATTTCTGCCTCGAGTTTATCCCGTTTACCCCTTGTTTTTAGCTAATCTGACTGGACTAACAGAGGTTTAATATCCCCCTATTATGTTTCATATAAAATTAAAAAGATACTGGCTGAAAATGAAAATCGTCTGCATGCAACCGACTTGGTGAAAAAAAAAACAGATGGTGCGCATTTTAAACCATTAAAAATAAAGATGAGAATGTATTTAATTAAAGGAAACTAGAGGTACAATATTAAATGGGAACGATCATAATGTAAAATTACTGTGTAACACTTATCATCGCCCCTCTCTGCAATATAGATAGTATTAAAAGTTTTCTTAAGTTAAAGACAACAATATTAAAGAAAAGAAGTTAATCGTAAAAGTTTGATACTTAGCAAGAAAAGATTAAAAGTGGATATAGAAAGCGATGTATGTGAAAGAAAAGAAGATTTAGCTGCCGCTCGTAGGCCTCCATTTGCTTCTGCCAGACTCCACCATCTCTTGCCAACCTCACCTCCCGTCACTCTCCTTACATCATCCGCCCATCGAGCCATGGGACGGCCAGGGTTTCCCCAACACAATTTAGGCCATTATTGAGTTAGATTCATAGACCACCTGTCATCACCACGTGTAGCCATGTGTCATACATATCATACTAGCTGTTTCTCGTGACTTCGTCCGGCTATAATTGCGAGAGCTGTTAGAAATCCTTAATGTGGTTTTATCGAAAAATCGAAGTCTACTAACTATATACTACCTATTTGCAAATTACATCATAGTACATCGTGCGGTTTTGGATATTTCGGATTAGGTGACCTTTCGCTGTTATATACATATATAGACATCAGGCCATATTAGGTATACTGAATAAATATTCTTAATATTATTTTTCAAAACAAAAAGAAAAAATCCACGTGGAAAACGTGTAAAGTGTCATCAATCCCCGTTGGTTGGTAAAGCGCAAAAGTTTTAATACAAAAGTTAAAGTCGCCTACATAATTCTCAGAAGGGCATCGCGACTCTTAAATGAGATCAGCTTCAACTTTGTCCACAGTGTGAATAGTTGTTAATTGGCTGTTTTATTTACTTACTTATATAACTCGTACTGTAGGTTTTTCTTGCGGTTTAATTAGCTTTAATAAAACTTTCCCCGCACAACATTTCCGCGAAACTAGCAATGCTATGTTTAAGGTTCCGTATTTCAGTAACTCAAATTTGCACCACTGGAGGTTCAAAGAGATGTTGGGTCGCTCAGAGGCCCTGGCACGAACATTTCGAACCGTTTGAAGTCAATGAATCGACTGGATTGGATGAAAATGTTCATGCTAGGAGTCCCAAAGGCCGCAGGTCTTTATCGTGTCACGCTTTTAATCAATGCTAATGCCACCCGCGTTGTCACTGATAGGGTTACGCTGTGGCTCCAGCAAGAATATTTTCAAAGTCGACTCTTCGACTCGAACAGTTCGATGTGCTTAGGTCTCAGTGTATTCTATCGCTTGTACAAAGGGAAGTGTTCTGGCGAATTGATCGATCTTATTACACCCACAAATTTCCGAAATAGCACGAGCCGTCTTAAACATCCACATCACATTGAGGCGTGGCACGGAACCACCGTGAGGTACTCTTGATCTTTTCGACATCGTCCGTGCAAAATGTGGAACAAATTACCTTCCTGGGCGTTCCTACACTGTTACAAGTTGCAGATCTTTAAAAGGTGGATAAAGAAATTCCTCAAAAGCCGGTAGTATCAGTTCCCTTAGTGCTAAAGATCTCCACGAGCAACGACGATCACTGCCGTGACAAGTTTACTCCTTTGCCCGCTTCACCCATAAAAAAATAAGATACTACTATTACGGCCGGTATAGAGGGAGGGACATTAGCAGCTAAGGTATTCCAGGGTCGAGTACCTGTAGTGGATCTGATCAGTTATCGGTCACATAAAAAAGA
This sequence comes from Charaxes varanes, assembly GCA_024363005.1. NCBI lineage: Eukaryota > Metazoa > Arthropoda > Insecta > Lepidoptera > Nymphalidae > Charaxes > Charaxes varanes. The sequence goes on from JANCMC010003086.1 coordinate 1,474,952, forward strand.
AGATCCGACCCAAAAAAGTATAAATTCTTTTTATCAGCTACAGTCCTATTTTTCTGTTAAAAGACATTTTCCTTTCTAAACACGAGACGATAACAACATATATTTTTACTACTAATGGTTTCTGGTACAGAATGGAACTAAGCTTAAGTCAAACTTAATTAGGCTGGAATCTGGTAGCGGCAGGTTAACGGAGCTTTGGCGACGTCTATGTATTTGTGTGTATTTGTTATATACAGGTATGAAAGTCTAGTATTAGACATTCATTTTAGCGAATGCGAATATTTATAACATGTGATTGCAAGTGCGAATGCAAACAATAGAATGGCACAAAAATCAGTCATGGGTTGTTTTAACAATATCGGTTAACTATCAAATACTTAACACAGTTTTAAAATTGGCAATATACGTACATATGTATAATATTTTACGAACTAATACTTAATAATTGGTAGCATTTTTGGGTAGTAATTTCTTGATGCCACTTTTATTAGAGGTAGTGCGAAAATGTTTGCAAGTAAATAATATTAATATACATTTTTTTTCATTTCTCAAAGGCCGGCAACGCATCTGCGGTCCCTCATGTGTTGCAGTTGTCCATGGGCGTCGGTAGTCACTTGGGTGAAAGCCAGCTGCTCGTTTGCCCCTTATTAAATAAAAAAAAAAAATATATAGAGCCGCATGACTGGTTACGTACCTGTAAATTTAAGAAAAACACAGCCAAAAATAATAATCAAGTAGTGCTGTATTCTTGCTGCTGAATTCGGTTACCAAAGCTGAAAGTATGTGAGTGGGAACCTAGATGGGATCAGCAGAACGTGTGTTACTAGAACCATCGGCTGTTGGCTATGGGGACACCTCAATATAAGGCGGGTCATATACTTATTTGCTATCTTTATAAATACCCATTAGATATAATGTACAAAGCATTCACAGGTTTTCCACTTCATCACTTCTATAGAATATCGTTCCAGTTTCCGAGTCTGCAATCGAAATACCTTTAGGTAACTGTAAAGATGATCTGTAAACAAAAATATTTCTATCCAAGATCTCACTCTTGAGAATACTTGATACACCTATATTAGTATAATAAAACCCACTTCTTGCACATCGGTAAAAAATAAAGTTTATGCAGATTGTAACGTCGGATTCGTGTATTTAGGTTGTATTATTAACTTAAATCCAAACACTCCTTTCGAAATTGGGCCAGCGCTGGCATAAGTAAAGCCTGATTAATTTATCAGATAAGCTGAAGGTTTCGCGAATGGGAACAAAAAGAGAATCTTTAATTTCACTTCAGTTAAATTAAACATTTTAAGAAGATAAAACAGCAAATTTTTTTTTAGATATTTACAACAGCGAATGCAGATGCGAATATTTGAAATGCGAATTTGCGAATGCGAAATAAACTGTATAATGGATTTGCCCTGTAATCCGCTGCTGTTGGGCAAATCGTTTTATATGGAGGGCATACAATGGTTGGTTGACTTTGATGGCCTGATTAGAAAATTATTGAGTCCTTCCTTGAGTGTGATTTATCCACAGTCGAAAGTTTATAGTTTGTTCAAGTTGCGGGTGATCATAAATCTTATGGGGATCTCATATATAACTCGTAAAAACTTGTCTATACAAGTTCGATTTATTACAGTAAAGTGAATTCAGAGAGGAATTTCTTTGCATTCCATTAATTCGCGTCCATGGCTTCGCGTGCCAAGTCCATGGCCTTGCAGTGGAAGAAACCATAGCAGTACCTGACAATGCCAAACCAGGTGTTGGTTTAAGAATACTCTTCAATGTGATCACTAACACTTGCCCGACTGCCAGGGTTTCCTCCTCTGCCAAAAATTTGGTAGGATCCTACTAGAGCGGCTTTAGATGTCCTCACTTTAATAAAAAATTGGGTTTCTGTGACTCTTGCAAGTTGTCTTGGTAGGGAATAAAACTAAATAACAGAATCAAAGCGCTTTCGCTATTATAAAATTTCATTACATTATGGGGTTAAATCAGATACAGTAGCTTAATCATATACACATTTCGACGCAATGTTTGGATATTGGTGAAATTAGATACAATGTGGTTTGGCTAGCATAATAGCTGAATAGGCTCCATCATTATATTGGTTATATCCAGACAGGACAGCATTCTCATTCCATTGATTACATACGCTAATTAGCCAATGTAACAACATAGTATTCTATCAGTTATATTGCACTCAAAGCGAGCTACAAACAGGGTTGATTGAAACACAACAAATATTTATTAATCAAATTAAAAGGACAAAATGAATTTTGTCTGTGTATATATGTCTGTTGAATCGCAACTCCTAAACAAATGGACTGATTGAGATGCATCTTTTTTGTTTGTCTGCTTTACTATGTAGAATTGCTGAGGTTAATTCAACTCGGCAGGCGGAGGAAGAGGCGGCGCGAGGATTTGGATAACTTTGCGGGGAAGTTGTGGATGAGTTTGGCACAGGGCAGAGGAAGATGGATCCAGAAGAAGGAGGCCTTTGCCCAGCAGTGGGTCACAATAGGCTAATTAAAAAAAAAACAATCTGGACAAACAAGATTTTGCAGTACAATGCATCTAAATTCACCCCAAGCACTCAACAATGTGTAGTGGACAATGGAAGACGGCCTTGTTGGGTCATTGTGAAGCCAATGATGAATTTGTATGGAAATTCGTCATTGCTCAGTAATAAACGAAGACTGTGTGTGAAGTGGCATCGTAGCTTCTAAACTAATGCACCGATTTTGAAGCGTGCGTACGTTGTGTTTCGACTTTACGAAGTTAAAAGGCCGTAAAAGTAGCGTCTTATATATCAATGAACGCCGACTGTACGCACGAAAAAGCATGAGTCACTGTCACGTTCCACCTGAGCCGAGTGTGTAAGCAGGAGCGCGGACTAAGCGATAGAGAGGCACGATCGGCCTAAGCCTTCGGCTTTATCACTTAAAATTAATAGCATGAAAAATATATTCGAATAAAAATAAAAAACCGAGAAAATTATAAAAAAACATAAACTTGTAAAAATAATATTGAAAATTATTGTATCGGTAGTTTCCTAAAGTTTTAAAATTTCGATGGATTGCAGTCCGTCCTACCGTTATTTAATGCATCGATGGTTCAAAGTTATAATTTATTTTAATATAATTTATATTCAAATTTCAACCCAATAACAATGTGTATTATTTAATTAAAGGTTAAATTTTAGGTTGACTCTCGTACTTTAGTATAATAGGTCACCAATTAATCCTAACGACAAATTAATTAAACATGCATTTACTAAATTACGAAAATTTTCAGCACAACCACAGCGAGGTCGATTTGCCAAAAAGCTGGCGTTAACGTGAATTAATAAACACAATCTGTAGTTATTCGCCACATAACTAGGCGACCGGCCACACAACCCTCAATCTATGTACTAATAAATTTAATTGAACTGTCTGTTTGTAAACGCGAAATAAACTCCTCTTACAAAATGCATATTTTATTTTTGTCTCTCAATCTTACGGATCCGTTGTTTATATGTTTTTTGTTTGTTATGGGTCACATCATGAGGCCGACACATCAAGAGGAGGTCGTGGCCTAATCAGTGGTAGGCGTTTGAGTCGATCGCTAGGTTAAGTTGCTCTTGCTGCGACCGGATGATACATGGGTGACCCATTCTAGCACTGGTTTATATTTGATATCCGACCTCCTCCGTGTTTCGGAAGGCACGTAAACATACATATGGATAATACACCCAGGCTCGAGGTGGGAATCGAACCCACGACCCCCGGAGCAGAAGGCAGGGACACTGTCCACTGCGCCAACGGGCCAGCCTAATTTATAAAAATCGTATAGTTAATTTTTTAATTGCAATTTGCCACAACGTTGGAGGGATATTAGATTTATGAACAACGCGTATGAATTCGTGGGTGTTCATTATTCTAGTTCATATCTACGAATGGAGTTCTTTATTATTATTATATAAATATTTTCTAATAATAGAAACCGTATTTATTATTTCCGCCCTTCTGTCGGATCGCTTGACTCCATCGAAGGCCGCGCTCTATATTCGGTAAGTATCACTCGTAGGGCTGACTCACTCCAGTAACGGTAGTGACGTACTAATTCATATCGATCAACATTACAAGTTAATTTTTTTAATTATTTACTTGGCCAGTCATTACTTTGTCATTTCAACTACACTTTTCGCTCTTTTGGGACCTTGTCAAAGCCATTATAGTTAACATCATCAAAAGCAATTTAGGTATACGTAAAAGATTTTGATACATGAAGTGATTGAGCAAAGTCATAACTGCTGATGCAACTTTCACTTTGCCATAAATTTGCTTCCGAACATGGGATCAAAATAATTTGTAATGTCCCAGATATATTGGTTTTCACTTTTTAAAATTACGTATCGTGATTGCTCGTTATAGCCACGAATTTTATTATTATAGATAACATTTTAAAATCACCACTATGAAAATTAACGATTGTCTGTGTGAAAGTCGATGTCGTATTCGAACTTTTACCTTATTGTTGTTTTCGATTCGACAACAGAAGGAGGGAAAATATGAGAATGTACCAATTATATTATATTTATAGAATATTTTTAGGTCAAATCTTATTTCAGCGTAACAAAGATAATAAAATAAAAAGTGTCTCATTTCAAAAACTATTCCTTATAAACCTTTTTAAAAATTGCTTCATATGTTACTTACATAAAGGGTTAAATATGTTAAAGTTGGCAATAATAAAGTCTAGGACGTAAAATTGGACGATTATAATTATTTACTTGTAGTTTTAAGAATTTGTTTAATATGATTAATAACCTCCCAGATTGGTTTCTTTTTCTACATATAGTTATTTAACATTGTATTGAACGCCCCACGGGGTGTGCTCTACTCTGACTTAATGGGATTGGACCATATATCTCAGAGAATGAAAAAGGCTGTTTTGGTTGGTATTTGAAGTTTTTATGAAATTAGATTAAAAATAAGTTCGAATTCAACTTGAAAGGAGGTAGCTGATGTATCTAGTTTATTTTTTTAAATTGTTAGCTTTTAAGCATCTTGCTGTAACAAATTTAATACTTATAATAATATAATGAGACTTAAAAAATTAACCATATACTTTTCAATTGTTTCTCAGCTTATTGAGTGATATGTATTAAGGACTAAAGTTATTATATTGAGGTAATAACAGTACAGCTACTTATTTCATGCATTATGAGAACATTGTCTACATAATTACATACACACTGGCAGAATTAGTGGAACGTAAAAAAGGGAGAATATATAAAATTAACTAAGTTATATAAAACTAACTAAGTTTTACTTTTAAACAAATAATAATTAAACACAAAACTACAACAAATTTCATATGTTTTAACATTAATTTGCAACACCATACTTGAACATTAATAAATAAAAACAAAAAAATGCATTCTTGGATTTCGTTATAAAACAATTGAAAATTTTAAATTTTGTGACATTTTACAATTAATTAAATGAATGTTTAATATCGATGTTTGGCACCATGCTCTGATTAAGATTTTCATATGTCTGGGCATGATCTAACAAACATGCATTTTATTTAGTTTAGTTTTTTTTTCTTTAAACTTTAAGTATATAATTGTTGTTTCATGTTTAATTATTATTTAAAAATAAAACTGACTATTTTATACACTCCCTTTTTTATGTTCCACAAATTCTGCCAGTGTGTTTGTTTATATGTTTCATGTATCACCAAGATATAATAACACTAGTTTACATGGTTTCAATATCCCAGTTGGAAGTTATTAATTATTGTTTATTTTGGTAAAACATAACTAGGAAAAATAATGAACAAAATCTGTCAAAACAACACAGCTACTATTTTGTTGCCTTTAAACTATATATTCTCATATGTGTGAAACAACTGGTCATAAAGTTCCTATGGTCGTGTTCAGAGCGTAGGAAACTAGTGCTTATGAAATTATATAAGTATAAATGTTTCAGTTGTTTCAAGATTTTGTCCGCAAATCAGACTTGGCGCCGTTTTCTCCCGCTGATTATTCTGGGTATTGGCGATACCTCACTGTTAGAGAATCTACAAACTTTTAAAGTCATAATTTTAAAAGTTCATTAAATCAATAACTAAACAACGGTTTCAACTTCAACTTCTTCAAAAGTAAGATATAACCTATATTATATTTATTCAATCGTCAACACTCACTATATCATAAAACTTTAATCAAAATTATTAATTTAAAAAAATCAGTCTTGTTTTAGTTTAGATAGATTTCAGTGAGATCAGCTGAGGTATCACTCACGGCTAAGGTTTCCTAAAAAACTCTTCTGTTAGTAGGTAAGCGAGATGATGTCAAGATCATAAATTGTTCGTATCTAGAATGCCACAACACAGCAAAACAGAGAGCGTGCCACTTAACAAAGGTCGCGGGTTGTAATCTCTGTCGCCTATTCAATGTTGCAATCTTGCGGTAGGTATGCTATTTCTTTCAATGGAGTTGATTCATACAATTACAAAGTTGTGTGCATCGCAATTATAATTTATACATGAGAATGGGTCAATGAACTCCGACGTCCTTGCAAACATATAAAAGCCTTGTCGAAAATCCTGTTTCAAAAAGAAGACATTTTTTGGCGAAAGTTTTTTTTTGAATAATTCAAATTTAATTTAATTTTGGCTTTGATATGGAATATTTGTTAGGAGTATCATCTGTAGCTAAAAAAGGAATGTGAGTTTTTTAAATTAGTGAAAATAAACTCTTTAATAGCTTTGGAGCTCCTTAAGGAAACGTCTAGAAAAGATTGATAACGTCTAGTAGTTTTTGTCATGTAGATGTCCCTACGAAGAATTGCCTCTTAGTCTGAGTCGCCACTATCGGAGTTTGTCTTTAAATCCAGAGAGGGAGTTTATCGTAGGTCTCCAACAGCATGGACGAAGAATAATAAAAATGTGTCTTTAGTACCAGAGGGGGAGGTTATGGTGGGTCTCGAACACCATGGACGAAGAATAAAAAAATAATAAATAAATAATGATGTTGTGAATATTTATTTTCTAATTAATCAGAAAAATGTTGGTATTGATTAATGAAGTGCAGAAGTTCTACAGTAAACTCATAAAAGCTAACAGCTATAACAATAATAGAATGTTTACTAGCCAAAAATTATTCCTTATAAAATTCAATGTTGCGATGGTCCTCTATAAGGGAAATCTGTATTTTGAATATCACTAACAACTATAGAGTGCATACAGTCTAAAAATGCACGCTTATTGAACATGGGTGTGTAATTGGGTATCGTTTTTTTTATAACTAATGAAAAACTAAATTTCAGTTGGTCTGTTTCGTACATACCCTCCAGCGGAGCATTAACGAATTATTTACCGATATTAGTAGCGTTGAATTCCTTCCAAGAGATAACGCGTAACTCCAGTAGCAGTCTGTAAAGTTTGTAATATTTATAAAAAAATATGAGGCGTGCACCCTGAATTTTCCAAACTATTTACTCCTTATTCTGTCCCACTGCAGAACTCCCTTAACCTCTTTCCATCTGTCTCTGTCTAAAGTTAGGAATTGACAGTTTTTGTTAAATAAATTTTAAGTCATTGCTCCATCTAATTTTTTCTCTGCCGCAAAAACAAAACATACTAAACAAAATTCATACTCAAATTTAAAGGTGTTGTTAAGTCGGTCCATAAAGCAATTGCAAAGATTTACAAATAACATTTCAAATTCAAACATTGACTGGAGTTAAAGCGAAAGGTAAACGTAAAAATAGTTAAGAGGAAAATAAATTGAATTTCTCCGTCGTGCTAGCGTCGTCCACCGTAGGGTCCAGCTTTGTTGTGTCCAAGCAAACAGAGCACAAAGCCACTTACTGCAGGACTCGTTCAAATACTGAGATGCCTTTAGATTGCTTTTAACACAATTATTCCATCTATACGTACACATTTACTAGTCCAGAATAACTGATTCATCAGTGTAGAGCCTAAACTTAATTTTGTTTAAGAATAAGAATAAGAAATCTTTATTTATAAAAGTAAGTGTACAGTTCATTCACACCCAAATCCCTAAACTATATAAGCCCGTATCATAGAGGCTAGTGCCTTCCCTAACATTGCCATATTTCTATTTTAGCTACTAAATTATAAATAAAAATAAAAACAAAAGGAGCAAAATGCATTATGCAGCAACTTTAGTCTATGCGTGTAATGTGTTTGTGGGCTATTAATATTTATTTTCACGTTTATAACAATACTAGCTCCTACATATTTACCAACTTTTAAAATAATGTAGCCTATGTTATTTCTTATAAAATGATAAAAGTCCCATCATAATCAATTCCGCCGTTTTGGAGATTACACGTAACAAACAGATAGACTCAGAAATTGTAAAATAGTTTTTTTTTTTTTCTATACAAAATTAAACGTTGGTATTACAAAATATCCACCCGGATACCCACCGATGGTCTTCGAACACCTGGTAGGCTGAGGAAGAGGAGGCTGGTGGTGGATTTTGGTACCTTTGCGGGCACGTTGTGGACGAAACTGGCCCAGGAAAAGGAAGATGGTTCAAGAAAGGGGGAGGTCTTTGCTCAACAGTGGGACACTAGGCTAATTAAAAAATGTAGGACAAGGGACTTCGACAATGAAGCCGAGCTCTAATGAGCATAGTAAAGGGTACCCTCAAACAAGGGTACACAGGCACTGTCTGAGATTCTTTCAAAATCGAGGTAGACCCATCGACAGCTCAGTCATATAAGGAAGAATTAAAGTTATGCACTATATTTTTAAAGCAAGCTGATACCCGCGCAGTCGAGACTCTGTACAGAAAAAGGTTTTCTTCCCGAGGGATCAAGTCACTTATAAACGATCGCCCAGTCGATAGAGATTCCGCAGGTGATTGGAAATCTATCATAAACACAAGTGAAATCGCCAACTTAAACCTGTAATGTTCTCCACGTTCAATAACTAACGACCCTGATGTTTCAGTTTTAATTTTAGCTTTCAACCAAAGAGGCCTAAATATTGCTCCAAAACAAAGGCCGTCTGGGTCTTTGAATAGAGATCGAACGGTATGGAGAGCTCCAGTCATCCGATATCAGAGAAAATATTTAACTATGCATAGACTCTAAGTATATATTTCGTTATAAAGAAGAAGACGAATATTGAATAAATTATTTCGAATTTTCTTCTATTTAAATTAAACATTTTATACATTTTATCACTTGTAAAAAAATAGAGATTACTGATTGAATTTTTGATTTTATTTTCTTCGTACAAAATTTGCCTTTTCATGTTTTTTATAATGAAAAATCTTCCAATAAAAGTCCCTTACAAAATTCCAACATATAGATTGATGAGCAAATTGCTATTTGTTTCCTTCTATCAAGTTATTAACTAATTATAAATAAATAAATAATAAATATATACAGGACTATATGACACACGGACGTCTGTTCCTAAGGCAGGCAACTTAATGCGTGTGTTATAGGTAACAACAGCCTGTTATACACAAATATTTTTTTTTAGAAATATATAATTACATACACATGGATAAAACACCCAGACTCAACGTGGGAACCCACGACCCCCGGTGGGAAAAACCCACGACCCCCGGAGCAGAAGGATAAAAGAAAAATTTTAGTGCATTATAACAAAACTTTGAACATTTGTAATGTAATTATCATTAATAAAAATTAGATTTGGCGGCAATGCTGTCACGTAAGTAAAGGTATTGCTGTCGCGTTTCGTTCGGTTCGTGGGACTTCCCGGTGTTCTAAACTAGTCATTAAAGGCCGGCAACGTATCTGCTTGCCTCCTAGACGTGCAGATGTCCATAGGCGTCAGTAGGCACTTAGCTGCCTTCTCATTTGCCCCTTGTAACATAAAAAAAGATATCCGCTAAGAACGGATTTTGTGATAGGGACAGATTTAGGAGCTATAATGGCTCTCGCAAGTTAAATTGTATTCAGACGAAGTCGCGGGAAACAACTAGTAATATATACATATATATGTTTTAATATTTTATCCTTTAAACAAGTAGAACGATTTATTTATCGCATACACTATGTAGCGTTTAAAAGGGCAATTCATCTGATTGCTTAATTTATGTAAATGTTTTTGCCTTTTACAGGAATATTTATGACCAGAAAAATGTTATTTCTCGTATTTCCTGCAATGAACAGTAATTCTTTGCCTATTATACTTTGTTTTTTATTCAAAAAGTTTTTATATATTTTTTTTTAACAAATATTTTTTTAAACCTTTGCCTATTTTATATGCCCTATAAAAATACTAAATAAAATGTAAATGTATAAATGTTAAAAATACTTTTTAAAAGATGAAATATATTTAATTGTTCAAAATAAAACCAAACGCACATTAATGCGAAACTATTTACACACACGTATATACGTTTTATTATAAGACGGTCTCAAAGCGGAGTCTTAACGGCCGTATGTATATTAATTGTCAAAAACTATTTCGTTGTAAAATAAAATGCCCAAAGGCATGTCAAGACATTCTTATATAGACGGGTTCCGTATCTGATACGCTATAAATGCATTTGTTAAATAACTTTAAAAGTTGTTGTCCGATTTCGTTCAGAATTATTTTTCTAATGTTATTCTAGAATGTTCTATCAACATGGAAAATTTTAAGTTTCTACGTCTAATAGTTTGGAAATGCTTGGGGGAGGGGAACCACCTTACGGGCAGACAGACGGACGGGTGGACAGAGAGAAATTATAAGGGTCCTTGTAGTACTACGGAATCCTAAAAATTTTAAAGAAGAAAAAAATTTAAAGACGGTGGTGTCCGGAGCGGAGACGGCTTACGTTCCCCTTGAGAGTCGCGGTTGAACTAGAAGGTGCGATGGCGTCCGAATGCGGTGGTACACACTTGACAACTATCTGTCAAAGCGGCCATGTTTGCGGTAGTGTGTAGGGTTGGGATGTTCTATGGAAGACCATCGACAAATGCGTGCGTGCGTATAGATTAAAAATGTTAATTTGAAACCCAACAACGAGTATTGGCTAATATTATAGATCTCGTTACTATTCCAAATTATGTTTAAAATATTGTGCTAGAAAAAATTAAATTAAAAAAAAACAGATAATAATTGTTTATTTCTTCAACTAAATACTTATAAACTATAAACAGATATTGGGACCAACCTTTTAAGTTACTGGTATCGCTACCAGTACTTGTGGCAGGTGGCCCTGCTCTTCCATAACTTTTTGTTTTATTTTTATTTTACATTGTATTTAATAAATAAACGAGTACATAACATTAAAATTATTTTATTGTTGGTTTATTGGTGTGTCCTATGTGTGACTACGTGCGTGTGTAACGTAACTTACGTAACCACTCTGTCACAATCTTTTTGCAGTTATTATATCTCAACGGTTTTAAATTCGAAATTTTATTTATGCGATTGTAAATTTTAAAATATATCAAAAAATTGTTGTGAAACAAACTTTGTATTTGTTGTATATGGACATGATATATCATTAAATCTTTTGTGTTTAGTTTTATCCGACTTAAGTACAATTGTATTGTGTGTTTGTAGATTACATACAATAAGTAGAGTTAATACAGCAAGTATAGTTTTCTGAAAATATGAATACCAACCACTAACAGTATAAAGCAGCTCTGTAGGACGTCGGTAGGTCACAGTCCCTGTGGCTCGGTGACTCGCGCTCCCAGCACATTCTGAACTACCAGGATATCAGCATAGCTGTGTATATTACGTACTACGCTAAGATCAATAAGTGTTTGGAGAAGTCGAACGCAGGCGCTTGTTGCACTAATGAGTGTTAACCATTTATGATAATCCTATAATATTATTACTTACGCTACCAACATGTTTAGGGCTGTGTCCATTAACAGTGGTAGTGGCCTCAGAGAGGTGGTAGGCACTTGCCTTTTCGCAGTTTGCTTGTTAATATTGAAATGTAACGGTCACTCAGGCAGTATCTTACGTAAATTTGCGAGGCGAAAAAGTTTGGCAGCACTCGCAATACTTATCCACTCCCGGATGGTTCCCGGAGATTCTTTGCACCCCTGTCCCATCGATGGGACGCCAGGACCTGCGGTCTATTCTTTTCTGTGGCTTTTCCATAATATAATAATATACGCCGGGGACTGGGGAAAGTAGTGCAATGGTTTATTGTTGCCTTTTGCACCAGACATTTTAGAGGTTTTTTTACACTTCAAGGCCGGTGCTTGCCTCTTCCTATCTCCTTTTTAGACTCCTTAATCTGACCCATTTTAAAAATCTGATGTCTTCTTATAACCTATCTTGACCTACGTATTCTAGATTTCGTGATAGGTGACCCTTAGCGTTTATATATATAGATTATCATTCGAACAAAAACTTCAAAAAAATATTTTTCTGTATCTATATGGTATAAAACGCATTATACTTTTTTATTGTCCAAAAGTCCATTTTATTCAAATTTGCGGTCAATGAATGACTTAATTTAGTTCAATTAGCATATTATATCTTTTCAAGTGACCTCTGTGCTATTTTGAAGCGTTTGCTTAATAGTGTTTGTGTGGAAGTAGAAATGACTATTTCGTGGTTTATTTATTTAATTGATAGCAATAGAAGACATTGAAAAGCCTAAATAATAAATTACTTTGCGTAAGTCTGCGAAAGGCTAGGAAAAACCATTGCAAAGCAATGCTGTCACTAAAACACAGCTTGTGTTGTAGATAATAGTTCCCGCTTATTTATATATTAATACGTGAAGAGAAAAATTTAGGTACCATTTCACCAAAATTGCGCGGACGGAGGATTATGAAATTTGGCACAATTGTAGTTCACATAAAGGAAGGTGTGCATATGCTAATATTTTTTTATAATATGCTATATTAATATATTAAATTATTAATATAAAACCACACGCACACCAATATCAGCCGATTTACCATTTACACACACATGTATTGGCTGTCAAAGAGTACTAAATAGAATATTGAAATAAATATGTAAATTGTAAGACTAAGACTTTTCTTTCGGTTTGTGAGACTTCCCGGTGGCCTAAACTCGTTATTAAATGTCGGCAACGCATCTGCTTGCCTCCTAGTCGTGCAGATGTCCATGGGCGTCAGTAGGTGCCTTAGCTGCTTGCTCGTTTGCTTCTTGTAGCATAAAAAAAAACCTATCATTTAGGGTCGGTCCTCCTCGTAACACGGCGCCATGACACTCGTTCTTGGACTGTCCTCTCGTCTAACTGTGCCCGTGCCAAATCATTGGTTATGGTTGTCTACCACGTGGCCGGTGGTCGTCCCCTTTTACCCTTATTTTTTCTGGTATGTCTAAGGCCTTCCTTACAGCTTGATTCTCACCTTGTCACATATGTACGTATTTATATATTTCTACAAAAAGAAAAATGTTTGTGTATAACAGACGTCTGTTACCTATAATACAGGCATTACGTTCGTGTCATATAGTCCTGTATATATTTGTTTATTTATAAAATTATCATATGTCTTTAATTTTATTCCAATAACTTTTAGATACGTGGTGAAGAAAAAGATATTTGATATTTTCACTATTTTCCGACGCAATTCACAACTTAGTAGAGCGCCAAACGGCACGAGTCATAAATTTTATCTGGTCACGTCGCAGCCTTTTTGCGGTGAAGGAGGGTTTCTCCGTAAAGCGTTAATACCATTACATGGTAAGCGAGCACGCCCGTCGACTTCATACTGAAGATAATTTTCGCTGGCTTTCATTTTTCTTTCCCATCATATGAAGAACTTTCACTAGACTTAACTAATCACCTTAAAAGTAATTTACCACTCAGGAGCCAACATGAGGTTTTTGAGTAGTTTTAAGGATTTTTTTCTTATATACTACACCCAGTTTCAGATTTACTTTATTCATAATAGCCCAGTAGAGTTTGCTCAAAAACCGGTAAACCGGGAATAAATTTCCGGCAGAAATTTTATTGTTGCAATGTTTAGGGAGGTCATTAATAATCTATATTCAAAATCTCGTCCTAATTTCGACAGTGCGTTAGCCATTTGCCATATTGAATTTAAGGTGAATTTTTTTTCAAGCAACATCTCCTTTTTTTTTAATTTACTTATAAAAATGCTAGCAATCAATGTTGTTTCATCTTTAACTCTTTACAACTTTGATCTTCGCATTTTTTATCGATTGATATATTTAAAAATAATCGCGGAAGGTTGAAAGGATTTTTATATCGATTATTATCACTTAAATAAAAAACGATGTTTCTAATTTGAATTTGCTGCTTTTGATCTCCATATTTTCTATATCTTTGATTTAATTTCTTTCTGAAATTAATAGGCTGATATGGTCTCTATTTTCTTATTAGAAGGACAGGAGTAGCGGAAAGGGATGGTGGATTTTTTTCTGCCCACTGTGGTAGACAACCCCAGAATACTCTACATGCTATGTTCACCCCCTGCATCGTCCACAGTAGGATACTATTGTCACAGACGACATCCTTTCTCTCCTGCCTATCAAATTAGGTAGCGCCATGCTTGCAGCCATTTTGGTCTGTAAAGGAACAGTATGTGAAAATAATTTAAAAAATTACCTTATCTGAGGAATACTTTTCTAAAATCAAAATTTTTAAAGAAATATTAAAACATCTTTATTGTAAGGATATTCTTTTTAAACTACTAGATTTCCTTATTATTGCAGGTCAGTGGATTTATGCATTGCTTGCATGCACTCGACAGCCTCTAGTCTCCGACACAATTAGTATTTTAAGAGATTTAGCAAGAAAATGTGCCAAAATAAGGTATTACCATTTATTTTGTTGTCTTAAACATTTAATTGTTATTATTTCTAATTATAGAGTATATTTCTTTAGAGACCATGTCTATTGATTCAAATAATTATAATAAATTTATTAAGCAAGCACAGCAGTGAACGAATGAACGAACAAAATTCTAGGACTGAAGCACGGGCATTCATTAGTTTTAACTTGCTAAAATTGCTCTATCGGCCAAAAGAGTCATGATTCATGAGTGGACTCAGCACTGATTTCTTTGGATTTGGCCTCTAGTGGAGGGGGTGGGGGGGTGCACCTGCCCTTCCCTGTTACCCCTTAGTGTTGCCTTTGACTTTTCTAAGAATTTGTCACATATATGTATTTTTTACTTTGACTGTTTCTGGAATTAGAATAAAGGCTCTTATCTAATCAGCATGCATAGAAAAAGAAATGGTCCTGACCAAAAACTTCAAATCAAATCGCCACAGCTCAACTAATTCTATTGATCATTTCAGATAGTTCTTCAGCTCAATAACTCAACTTTTTTTACTTGTAAATATGATTTGCAAGTTTATTATTTGGCAATTTTGTTTAATATTTTAATTGCAAATTAACACAAATCATTAGTGCCACTCTCGTTCTGTATAAAAATCTTGTAATAATTAATTGATAGAATCAGGCATTATTTTGTGGAAATCCATGACATGCATGAAAAACTAAACTACTTTGATTAAATCTGCGAATGAATACGAAGGAAAATTGGTGCACTGTGTACTACGTTATTGTATGACGTTTGCTAATGTATAACACTAAATTCATTATATTTGCATGCCAGTATGGCAGATTGACAGACGACATTTCAAATAAAACTGTAAAATCGACTAACGCCTACATTCGGACAAATAAATGACTTGATTTGTACTTCAGTGGTACGAAAACCGTCGTATGTTACTATATCTTATTATCTATATCTCAAATTAAATTACTTGTTATCTATATCTCAAATTAAAATCGAAGTCAAAGCTTTAATCTTAGATGCAGGCGAAATCTGTTTCTCACATAAAATCGGCGTGAAATGGCGGCAATGCTGTCACGTTAAGTGATAGTATTGTTGTCGCATTTCGTTCGGTTTGTGAGAGTTCCCGATGGCCTAAACCCCTATTTAAAGGCTGGCAACTCATCTGCGAGGCTTCTGCTAGTAAGCCGTCACTTACCATCTGTTCGTTTGCTCCTTGTAACATAAAAAAATAAGCATATTAAATAAATTTAAAATTTGTAAGCTACAAATATAGTTTTCTTTAAAAGCCTTTTAGTTTTAAAAAAAAAAATTACTGCATATAATATAAGCAATTTTATTGTTTTTTAGCTTGAAAAAAAAATGCCCTATAAAGTCTGCACAAGTGTGGACAAAGCTTTGTACTGCGTTCGACGCAGTTGCAAAACCTGTCCCTTCAAGATGTCTGTTAAACTGACAGACAGCGCGGGACTCTTGCCAAGTTGAAAAATAACTACCTTTGATTCTTATAGGCATGCGTACCAATTTATTTAACATATTTGTGAAATAATAGTTAATAAAATGTTAAAGAAAATAGGGTCTTTGAACCAATTTAAAACTCTTTATCTTCTTCTTCCTAGCGCTATCCCGGTCTCTGAACGATAATGTCCACCTTCTGCGAGGAAGTGATTTCCCAGAAGGAGGCTGCGGAGAGGAAGCGGGAGCGGAAGACAAAAACCATTACAAATACGCTATGCAGAGGATGGCCGAATTAAAGAGGAATGCGCTCTGCGAACCATCTTCCTCCATCACCATGATGGTGACGTGAGAGAAGTGAAGTGGTTATTATGACTTGCGAGGACAGTTTTGCAACGCTCACAACCCAAAATTGGTGCTGCTTGAGGAAACCAGCCGAGACGTCATTTCAGATTTACATAACTGTGATCCTATAACTCCTCTTACTGTGGCGAAAAGGGTAGCTCCAGGTTTTTAGTAAGTATTCCGGCAATCAGCCGGCGAGTCCCACACCCCCAGTTGAGACTGTACCTGAGATTGGGTACCATGTCCCTTAGGTTAAAAACCCTTAGATTAAAAAAGCGATATCCAGGGTCTGCTTCACATTGTAGAGGTGCTATGGGGCGAGTTAAGATGACGTCATTATCATAATTCCCACAATCTCTACTATCTCACAACTAATATCCCTTAAACTAGACTGGAGTCAAATAAGCGCAACCGTCTTTGCCATACGCCGCCTGCCGTGCCCAATTTCTCTGCAAACCATTTACGAACCCCTTGGAATATACACATAAAAATTTCATCCAAATCGAGACATCCCTCCCCTCGATTTTTATATATATATAGATATATACAACGCACATACAACAGCAACATAGCACGCAACTTTTTAAGCTTCATTGTAGGTCCAACAATTTTCATTATATAAAGATTTATGGACAGGCATTTATAAAGAATTTATTGTGCCGTTATTATGACGAATTTATTGGCCCATTATTATGACGGGTGCAGAAAGCCGACCATTTTGCAATGACCTTCGCATATATAAAAACGGGTTTATACTCATGTGAATTTTATAGGGCTGTCTGACCAGTTTCGAAGCCATCCGGGTTCCTTAATCTATAATTCGAAAGTAGTTGGGCACCCTCAGGAAACTTTAAGCCCTGGGAGTCAAGTTGCAGTTATCATGGGCGTCGTTAGTCACTTAAGGAAAGTGCCTGTCAGTAAAATATATATACCTATTTAAGTTAAAGAATACAGCTTACCCATTTTTTAAATTACTGCCCCTTGTTATTTAAAAAAAAAAAACAAAGTCAATCTATATTGTGTATTATTAACTAGCGGCGTTATCAAGGAGACGTTAGGTTTTTCTTTGTTTAAGATAAGCCGAAATAGAAAAACCAAAAAAAATCCCATGTGTTAAATGTAATTAAAATTGCATTATGATTTTTACCTTACCAAAACTCAAACAAAACATAAAGACGTAACCTTCGTAACAGCTTAGCCGATTTTGATGGAATACTCATTGTAAGATAAATAGTTAAAAAATAGAATAAAGTTTTACAAGATATGAGAATAAAGGATACACAGTAGTGATACACTGTGCATACAGGAGTTAAGATGACCGACTGCCGTTTGACGTCATCCCTGGAATCCCCACAATCTCTACAATCTCACGACTGATATCCCTCAGTGACATTAATTGGGACCCACTGTTTTACGTACCTTCGTAAATGCTGATGAGGTCGGACATTTGAAAACCAGTGTTAGAATGGGTCACCCATCTATCATCCGGCCGCGGTAAAAACTGCTTAACCTAGCAATCGATTAAAATACCGACCACTGAGCTACGAACTCCGCAACTCTTAACAACAATACATATTACTAAAGATTATTTATTATTTTTTTATATTATTTATGATTATTTATTAATATTATAGGTTAATTGCAACTTCATGTTTAAGTTTTACGCAAACAACATTTAAAAATAATTTAAATTATATGTTTCCCTTAATTACGTCTATGTATTGGTTAGATTATAACGACAATTTAACCTACTTTCAGAAACAAGAACTTCCATGTCTCAAAGGTAGATTGTAAATCGTAAGGTATTAGGTTCGATTCTCGACCTCAAAGGGTCATGTCACACTTCTAGTAGGTACGTTTTTTACGTATATTTGAAATGGAAAACAGTAGATTCTTGCACCGAGCGGAAAGTGAGTCCTTAATGCACGAGTGTTATGTTGGACTAAATTAACACGAGCGCATTGATTACTCACTTAAGCATGGTTCGTAATCCACTTTTCTTTCAACAACACTCTCGTCTATATATTTCCATTTTTAAATCTTGCGAAATATGAGGTGTCAAAGTTTTACAGTGGTATATAATGTACCTCATTTGTTTTTTTATTTGAAATTATTCGGTCAATTTTTGTTTTCACCCAGTAACTTTTTGATCTAATACATACATTTTATATTAAACTTAATAGGAGACATTAAAACTCCATTACCTTTGGTCACGATTTCGCTAATTCTTTTTTGTTGTGAAAAAATTAAAATAAAATAAGAATACTTAACCACCATATTAAATTATTTCTAATGTAACGGGAAAGGGAACGGGAACGGAGAACGTGAACGGAAACAGGAATAACATTATAGGATAATAGTCACTAACCCAACGTTCGGGCAGGACAATGTCTGCCGGGTTTGCTAGTGTTGATATTGATTGAAAAACCTTTTATATTACTTTGTATATTACATCTACATTACTTGAAAACTGGTTATAAAGTAGTCTATACATTATGCTAATATAAAAAAGATCTATGATATTTTTGTGTATATAGAATGTATCCTATATGGCCCCATTAATAAAATATTATGTAAAAGGTTTAATATTTCAAGATACAATGAGATAATAAAGCAAATGAACGAAAACATTATTATCAATATCCTGCCAAAATAAATAAAATGTGGGCGTCAAAATCTCCCATTGTTTTGACCTTCAATGATAATGTCATATTTAAGTCAACGAACTGAACAAAAATGATAAATAAAGCTGTTTGTTTTACGGATTTAAAACTTAAATATTATTCATCCTATAATATCATAAACGCGAAAGTTTGTACAAATGGATGTATGGATGTATATTTGCCGCTCTTTCACGAAAAAACTGCTGAATGGATTTTAATAAAACTTTACAATAATGTAGTTAGAAACATCAGAATAACACATAGGCTTCAAATTATAAAGATATTGTGTGAACTGTCCAAAGTATAACGATAAATGTCAAGTAGGAGAAAATTCTGCCATCTGCAGATTATTCTGGCGTACGCTGCAAAAAACGTATGATTTACACGTATATATTGTGTGAAGGAAATGTTTATCTTAAATAGTTCTACAAAATAGCCTACGACAGCATATATCTATCTTTCATGTTTAAGCCTTTAACTCGAAAATACTGCACCATTAGGGAACGGGAACGGGAAAGGAAAAATAAACGGGGACAATATTATAGGATAACTTAGTAAATAGTAACTAACCCAACGTTCGAGCAAGACAGCGTCTGTTAGATCCGCTAGTATTTAATATCCTCCATACATCGCGGTTTATATAATACTTTACAGTACGATAGAGTTCCGATAATTTACTAGTTTCGACATAACCCCTAACAAACAGACAAAAATGTTTGAATTCATGTTATAAGGCAGTACAATCAAGTACATCAAATTGGGTGAAAAAAATGTGTTGGCAACAAGCATGTTCCTTAATTACATTAAAAAAACTAACAAAACAAACGCGCCCATTATGATAAAAGCAATCTAAAAGTATCAGGTAGCACAGACGTCATTCCTAACCTTCCTTCGTCATTACACTCACTTCAAGTAACAGACCGGCATTAGACTAATGATGGTCAGTGAGAGTCATTAGTGAACATTAATCCATGCTCGAACTAATTATTAAATCATTTACGGACTACTTTACGTATATCTAATACTCTCCTTAGTAGACACCGTCTAGTAGACATTGACTAGTAGACATTGTCTAGTAGACATTGACTAGTAGACATTGTCTAGTAGACACCGTCTAGTAGACATCGTCTAGAAGACACCGTCTAGAAGACACCGTCTAATAGACACCGTCTACTAGACACCGTCTACTAGACACCGTCTAGTAGACACCGTCTAGTAGACACCGTCTAGTAGACACCGTCTAGTAGACACCGACTATAAGACACCGTCTAGTAGACAATATATAGTAAACACCGTCTAGTAGACATTGTCTAGTAGACACTGTCTAGTAGGCATTGTGTAATACTCTCGTTAGTAAAGTAGTCTAGTATTCCCATTGTCTAATAGATTTCTTGTAGTAGACTTTATCTATTACTCTCTTTAGTAGATATTGGTGCAAGTTAAATAAAAGCTTTTAAAAAAGACAAAATCAAAGAAAACATATTATTTAAGTTTATTGGAGTTTTAACTTTTTCTATAGTTTTCTAGGAAACACAGATTTAAGAACTGTTGGATAGGTGATGGTTTTTGGCATTTTCTACTATTTAATTACCTGGTATCTATTGAGTATTTTGGAAACACAACCATGTGACACCCGCAGCTGTCGCGAGATGACACAAGGCCGCACGCCCGCTGCCGCCATCTCCACGATCTTCAGCCTGATGTGGTTGGGTAAGGGACGCCCATTGATAAAGAGACCGCCCAGTTGGTTCACTCGACCTTGCCCTAAAAATAAGAAAATTTGTAAAGCAAACACTTTTCTAAAGTTTTTGTAAGTTGCTTGACCTGCTGCGCTCTATGTTTTTTTAAGTTTTTCGATCAGAGGAATTTCATCTCTTTCTGCAAAACAAACAGTCTACTTAGACTGTTTGTTTAAACTTTAAAGTATCATTAAGACTTGTCATTAAATTTCATTTATTTAATAACCTGAACGTGAGATGTTATTAATATAATTTTTTTTGGGAAATAAATTAAAAACCTTTGTATGAACGACTTTATAAGTAAGGAACGGGTT
The DNA here is from genome assembly GCA_024363005.1 of Charaxes varanes. Lineage (NCBI taxonomy): Eukaryota > Metazoa > Arthropoda > Insecta > Lepidoptera > Nymphalidae > Charaxes > Charaxes varanes. The sequence continues at coordinate 1,496,236 of JANCMC010003086.1, forward strand.
AAAAACCTGTCCTTTTATTTTTCATGTAGTTATAGACAGGTGTCTTCTGAAAATCGGTGTTGGAAATGGGAACATGTACTTAGTTCTATGTACTGAGAAGACGAACCTTTTTGGGGTAACACATATCACACTAATAGTTTAAGCTAACTTAATTTGTGAAGTTTATTTAATCTAATCTAATGTTATTGTTTATTTTATTCATTCATTATTAAATACTACGCATATGATAAAAAAAATCCCTATAATTCTTCAAAAAAGTGTTTAAACTAAGGTTGCTAGGGGGGTTGTTGCAGGGAAGTAGTTTATGCAATAGACATCCTCTAAGAACGGACTTTTCGATAGGACCGGATTATAAAGGTTAACGCGGACCAAGTTGTCTAATATTCTCGTTACCTTTTAAAGCTGGTAAAGCTGATATAAGGGGTGGTAGTCGCAATAGAGCCCAGCGCACCGGGATAGGGGTTCGATCCTGAGGGCCTAGCACGAACTTTCCGAACCTAAGTAAGTGGACGAGTCGACTTACTTCGGTTCGAAAAGTTCTAGCTTGGCACTCTGGTCCACGTTAAGGTACCAGAAGGATTAAGAATTCCAGTCCAAATTTTCCACCTTTGAGCAATTGAGGTTCATCAATTTTCAACAATTGCCTTCATTTTTGATTTTTCGTAATGCCGGAGCCAGACATAGCTTCACTTCAATGATCATGTAGTGTGGCCGGGGACTTTATGTAGCTGCGCAAAGTTTTACAGTACTTTGTAGTCTTCAAGGACCAAAATTTACAAACACTTTGAGCTATGTCTGGCTCTGGTATAACGTAATAAAATTAATGCGGTTGGTTTCTTTTTTTATAAATTACGTTTAGACTCACCTTCAAAAGTTCGTTGTTCAATGCAATGATTGTGCAAGCGACCAGCGATATCACAAGAGCCGCCCAGTTCAAATTTGGCAAATTCTTCGACACCTCTATCACAGTCTGAAATTTAAAAAATTAAAATTTAAACAAAATCATTTTTATACACTTAACAGAAGTTATACTTCCCTGACATATTTAAAAGTTTGAATGAATATATATATATATTTTAATGACAGAAGTTATACTTCTCTGACGTGCCCGATGTGTTAAACCCATACGGTACTCTTAAGTATTCTATATATGTATGTAGAAGCGAAAGGTAACCTTTCTCAAAATCTCGAAAGCCGCGGCACATACAAAGATGAAATTGGGCAGGGAGGTTAGTTTATAATTAGTTGACTTTCGCTAAAAACGGATTTTTTAGATAGGGCCTGATTAATTATGCGAAAGACCAAAGCATCGATACACTAAGGACTAATTAAAAAACATTTAGGTCTCAATTAATTAAGATGAGCCAGCTTTTGATGTGTTTGATGTTTTTTTGTCTCCTATTTAATTTTTTTTTTAGTTAGCTTATACTGGCCCACTGCTAGGCAAAGGCCTCCCCCTTTTCCAACCACACCTTCAATTTTATTTAATGTATATTTTTTTCTTTAATTTGCCAAATGCAATTTTAGTTTATCTTTTAATTTTATGTCATCAATGCACGTATTTTTATTCTGCCCATGATTTTACTATCTGCAAGTGAAGTTATCTATATGTTAAACATCCCAAGCATATTTATTTTATGTATTAAAAATTCTAAATTGTATTTAACTTTGCAGATAGTTCATAAGTAAATAAATAAATAAAGGAGGTATGAGGTCTCTCGCAAGTTTAATTTAACGCATTAAAAGCCGCGTGAAACAGCTACTTTATAATAGGCATACTTTTCCTTTAGAGCCTCAATAGCTGATCTAATCAGTTATCGGGCAGATAAAGGTAGATCCACCCCGTGGGAGACGGGGGTGGATCCGTACCTAAAAGGAAAAAAGGAACCCTTATAGGACCACTTCGTCGTCCGTCTGTCTGTAAAGACCCTTTTTCTCAATAATCTGTTGACTTATAAAGTTAAAATTAACACCAAATACTGAGGTCTGCAGTCCCTTAAAGCTGTTAAAAAATCAACTTTTTAAGTGTTCGCAGTCAAAAGATATAACCGTTTATGTCTCATTTCCCATTTGCAAAGGGAATCTAAAACCTATAGGGTACTTCCCGTTGACCTAGAAACATGCAATTTGGCAGTAAGCTATATCTTGAAGTACAATTATAGGAAACATTCTGAAAACCGTAAATTTGTAGTTACATTACAACAAAAAATTGCGGTGACTTTTTCAAATTAAAAGAAACCTTATGTCAAGTATAAATCTTAAAATAAACTAGTTAAGTATTACATCATTGTACGGAACCCTTAAAGCGGGAGTGAGACTAGCACTTGCCCTGTTTATTTGACTTTAGAATATTAGTAAATATAGAAACGATTTACTACAATTCAAAAGATCATTCGTAAAACATTTACTAAGATTTATAAAAATAATTAGTTATTGGCAATAATTAAGGACTGAAAATAGCTATTAAGTATGTAAAGTTATGATAACAAAATAACATTTGCAAATTCCAAACTTTGGGTTTATAGACCCAGCTTGTAATTTTTTTATTTAAATCTCTGCAATGAATAATAATCTTTGTGTCACCTCAAAAACCTTTCGTGAAAACGGGGGCCGGAGCAAATCTGGAAACGACGACCCGAATCAAACTGCTGTCAGATGTGGAAAAATTTAAGGAAATTGTTTTTCACTCAGAAGTGTTACGGCGCGACGTAAAACAAGGGTCCCATTAGCATAACGATATGTCAAAGTTGTCACTTTGGGGAAGAGATAAGTCATAATACATAACACACAAAGTTTTATCTTTACGGATTTTTTTCTATATGATCTTTTCCTTTATCTTGATTTAGCTAAGGCAGGTGAGGGAACGCTGGCAGTGAAGGTGAGTGTAAGTGATCACTATAAAGAGTGCGCTCTTAAACCTACACCTGGGTCACAAGTCCCGGGCACTGCTATGGTTCCTTCCTCTGCAACGCGATAGACCCGGAGAATGGGTCACCCATCTATCACCCGGCCGCAGCCAGAGCAACTTAACCTAGCGATCGACTCAAATGCCGACCACTGATTAGGCCACGACCTCCTCATCTTCCCCGCCACTTCGTTCGGATAAAATGAAACTTGCGAGAGCCCTTTTAGATTTCCATAATGTGACCTTAAGGAAAATGTGTTCTGTAGTGGTCTTCTAATTTTAACTCCTTGCCAAATTCCATCTTTGTACATCCCGCGGCTTTCGTAATTTCGTTTATAGGTGATCTTTCGCTTTTATATAATACTAGCTGTGCTCCGCGACTTTGTCCGTGTGAGCCTTATCACTTAAGAGTGTTAAAAATAGATAGTAGCCGTTTCTCGGACCTACTGAATATGCATGTAAAATTTCATCAAAATCGGTCACGCCGTTTCGGAGGAGTACGGTAACTAACATTGTGACACGATAATTTTAGATACAAGATAATAGATTTGAATGACATCCACCGGCCAGCCATTTCATTTAGCGCAGAATTGACGAAAAAATTCAGAATTGACAGCGAGACTATAGTGATGAAGAGACACTTGGAGAAGAAGAAGAAGATTATTAGACATACTCAGTTTATACTTTATTCAATGATTCCTTGTTTTATAAAAAGATAAGAAATCATTCTAGATGCTTGCTATTTCGGCCGATGTACATGTTTTTTGGCAAATTTGTCGCAAGCGGCAAGTTTTGATGGAACTTTTTTCACGTTATTCAATTAAGAAAGTAATTTGATCGCGAGTTTGCGTCAAGTGAAAGTTGTTTTCTTTGGCGTTGTTATACATAAATCATTAGGATGATAGATGAAACGGCGTTTGTACGGAGACAGGGGTAGCTTCCAATTAAATTTTTAAGCCTCTCTTGGAATTTCAAATCTTGTGTCGTCGCTGAGAATACATAAAAATATAACACCTTCAAGAATATAGAATACAAATTTATACATTAATAATTAAGAGTTACGCGATACAGGTTTTTCTAGTGTGAAGTTCACTAGGAAGTAAGACTGGAATAAACTTGATTGCAATATCCAAATCGTAACTGAAAAATTATGCGAAAAAATTGCTTAAATTTAAGCATGATGGTATATAGCCTTCCTCGATAAATGGGCTATCTAACACTGAATTTTTTTTCAAATCGGACCAGTAGTTCCTGAGATTAACGCTTACCTGTCGCAAGTACTGCCTCGTCTCAAGGAATTCCGACGGTATTTTATATAATATTATCTATACTAATCTACACTTAATAATGTGTAAAGCAGAAAAGTTTGTTTGCTTGCTTGGACGCGCTAATCTCAGGAACTACGATCTGAAGAATTAATTCAGTTTTAGATAGGTCATTTATGGAGGAAGGCTATAGGCTATATATCAGCTATTTTTTTACCTTATTTTACGCGGACGAAGTCGCGGGAAACAGCTAGTATTTACTTACTTATACAGCCATTGTGCATGAGGGGGGGCTGATGGGCCTTTACTCCATCCAGCCCAGCTCCTGCCAGAAGTTGAGAATCCACTGGCGCTGCAAGACCAGTATATCGCACGTTTAATTATAAAGTGACCTAACTCAAAAAATATGATTACTATAAAATCGGAAAAAATTATTTTATCATTTAAGACTTATTCTGCAAATAATTCGATAAAAACGGTTTTATAGTAACAATCTTCGTAACAATCTTAATAATTTTATTTATTTATTTTAGTTTTATTTATATATTTACTTATGAATTACCTACAATGTTAAATACAATTTAGACAGATCACAAAACATATGTATGATGCTTGGGATCTTAAACATATATATAACTCCACTTACAGATAGTTACATTATGAATACATATAATATTCAATGAAGTCATTAAAGGTATTGAAATGTTATTTTATTATTTGTTTGTATGTTTAACTGAAATAAGTTTTTAGTTAAAAAGACAAAAATAGCTCTATCTCGGTGTTGGATGGATATGTCGAAATAATTATTTAATTGGCTAATAGAAGGCGTTGAAACGAAGCTGCCTGTATGATTAACTTTAGACCTAAAACATTACCGATCAGTTTATGATAAAGTGTGCGATAAGTAAAAATGTGTATAAATAACCTTTGTAGGGTCAAAGTTCTCTAATATTTTGGTTTCGTATCTATAAATAATAATAAATAAATATATACAGGACTATATGACGCACAGACGTCTGTTCCTAATGCAGACAACTTAATGCCTGTGTTATAGATAAAAGACGTCTGTTATACACAAATATTTTTTTAATAATTAAATATATAAATACATACATATAGATAATACACCCAGACTCCAGGTAGGAATGGAACCCACGACGTCCGGAGCGGAAACGTTTAATTCTCACTTCAAATGTGTAAATTTTCTAGTTTTTTTTTTATTTTTTTTATTACCGTCCCACTTCTGGGCAAAGGCCTCCTCCTTCTCCAACCACACCTTCCTTTCCTAGCCCATCTGAATCCATGTCTTTCCCGCAAAGGCGTGCAAGTCTCCTCGCCACCTCTTGCTCAGCCTACCTGGTCGTCGGCGGCCACTGGTGGTTCTAGCCTATTTAATAAAGTTAAGGAATTAAAAAAAAATTGAATTATGCTGGATTAAGACAGACATTTAAGGAAAAAACACTTAGCGATGACAAAAGGCAGGCTCATAGAAAACGATGATTTTTTTTTACTTGTTATTTTGTTGATGAGATGTCTAAACTACTACTGAACTTTTTTAAAAGATTACTTTATGTTAGTTTGACTTGTATCTCACTATTACATAAATAAATTCTACGACTTAACAAATAAGATCCAGATGTACGGCGATACGTATGTTACTATTTGTAATTCACGACTTTTCCCGCGTAAATTCAGTGATTTGGTTAAATTCGAGGCCATTAATCACAATAAAAACTATCCTATCTCTTAAGTTAGATCAAGTTACACAATAAATGCCAACTGTCATGAATATCGGTTGACTTGGTTAGTTGTTGACAATGTATTTTCTTATATTATAAACCCTGAAAAGAAAATTTCGGAAATATTAGAAAATTGAAAAAGTTGAAGAATATGTAACTTACATGGACGTGTAGAACCCTCCACTCGATAAAAGTTACTATATACAATACTTCTTTATAACCTCCATTTTTACAATTATCTCTTGTAATTTTAAAAGTTTATAGATTCTTTCATTGAAAAAGACGGTTAGTTAGGTTTGTAGAAATTTTGTCCATGGGCGGCGGTAGTCACTTGGGTGAAAACCGGTTGCTCGTTTGCCCCTTATTATATTAAAAAAAAAAAAAGAAAAATTGATGGTTTTTTTTTTCACTCTCTTTCTGTCACAAAAAAATGCATTTTCACATGTATATGTTACATATGCAAGTAGTAAGAAAGGGATACAAGAAATTTAAGATGAAACTTTCAAGAATAAAGAAGTGACTAAAAAAGCCGCATTTTCGATGTATATCTTCAAATGTATGTGACTAGACTGTAGTTGTGAAGGTGTTGATTATGACGCCTGTTTGACTTTGAGACCTTTTAGCTGTTCTTAAGACGAAAACAGATAAATGGAAATATCGAAAAATTAAGTCGCAACAGGACGAAAACTTCCAATCGCAGTCAAACGCATCGATTCCGACCCTCTTCCTAAGTCAAGTGGTCCGGTGTTTGTCGTCGCGATTCCTTATGCCGGAGCCAGACTTCCTTCATTTGAATGATCAATTCAATGATCACATAATGTGGCCGGGGCCTTTGTGTAACTGCACAAAGTTTTGTAGAACTTTGTAGACTTCCAGGACAATAATGTACAAACACATTGAGCTATGTCTGGCTCCGGCTTTATACATCTATTTATTCTAAACTATACAGACTACTTTCACATTTTATTTTACTCTAGCTGTTACGCGAAACTTCGTCCATATCAGATTCAATGATATTGTTCAATTTCTAAGATTTCTTTTTTGTGCACATATTTTGTTAAAATTAAAATCCTTTAAAATTCTCAAAATCAGTCCAGTCAAACGAAATGTTCCTATTTATAAATTATCAGCATTAATAAAATGTCAAATAACGTATTTTAATCCAGTATTGAATTAGTTTTAACTTTTAGGCACTCAGCCAGCAGCCTCACACAACCTTTGCCTAGATTAACGGTCTCAATTCTATTATATTAAAATCTATAAATTTCCCAATTCCTACTTTATTATCTGATTCTGTCCGTTTTATGAATCTGGTTTATACTATAGAAAATGTGAATCTCAGTCATAGCAGGTACGCAAAATATATTCAAGAAATTAAAAAAAGAATTTGATTATTTTTAATTATTTATCCACAGAGTATGTATGACCCATCAATTATAGACATTTATTAGCCGTTAATCTGTGATGATAAAAGCTTTTAATTAATCAGGTTGTGAATCACACGATTCGATTCGAGGATGTTCTCACATTTTCAATAAACAAAATCCACACTACAAACCATTTACCTTAATGGAATGTAAATAGAGAACCGCAACATACAACTTAAATGCATATATAATAGTTCATTAATGAAATATTTTGGTAAAATCTTTTCGCTAGGGTTATTTCTATCCACTACCAGGATATGGTTTGGTTGCAGAGGATTTACCTGTGGGGCGAGTTAAAATGAACGACTGCTGTTTCATGTCATCCCCAAAACTCCCATGATCTCTACAATCTCACGACTAATATCACACAAGGGGCAAATCGGCAGGCGTTTCACATAAGTGATTACCGACGCCCATGGACATCTGCACCACCGGTAGGCTCGCAGGTGCGTTGCCGGCCTTTAAAGAGGTGCTTAACCCATCGGTAAATATCATAAATCGAATGAAACGTGATAACAATACCATCACTTGAAGTGGCAGCATTGCCGCCACTTTACTCCGATCTTATGTGAGAAAGAGGTACTGGTACCTGGACGCGACGGCCTAATTCGACTGCAGACTAAAAGGACTACAAGCATGGTGCTACTTCTAATCAAATAAATAGGTAGGAGTAAAGGAATAAGGAATGAAATAAGGGGATATAAAGGTAGATGGAAAGGAGAAAGAGGATACGGATACTTCTGTCATGGACGATATGGGGGGAGTGATAATAGCAGCTAGGGTTTTCCGGGATAGCATACCCATAGTGGATCTGACCAGTTATTGGACAGATAAAAAGAATCAAGGCGAGGACAATGTAATATATTTCTAATAAATATAATCTTCATTAAATTAAACGAAGTCGTCAGGAAGCGCTTAGTGATATTGTTTTCAGTATTTTAATTTATAATTTAAATAAAAATGAGTCATCTTTTTCGAAGCCCCGATGGCTCAGCGGTAGAAGGACTAATATCCACTCGTGCTCAATTATTTTTCCTTAAAAACTACGGGTTGCATATGCTTTTCCCGTTACCTTTTAATGTTAATATACTTACCCAGTGATTAATTTATATTGAAAAGAAACTATTCATCACCACAAATTTCTAACCGCAATTATTAATGTAATTATATACCTATTTATTATTACTAGGGACCAAATTTGTATCGAAGTTCTTGTGAGTAATATAATCAATCGGAAGTATGCCTTACCAATTAAGGTAATGAAGGTACTTATTTTCTATCAGGGGAGTAGTGAATGAATTTACCTTCTTTCTGTAAATATATCATATAAGATTTCTTATTACATTCTGTTAGATTTATATTTTACAAGCGAACCCGGCAGACGTTGTCCTACCCGAATCTTCGGTTACTTATTATTTACTACATTCTATTATCGTATAATATTATTCCCGCCCCATTCTCCTACTCGTTCCTTTCCCTTTCCCTTTCCCTTTCCCTTTCCCTTTCCCTTTCCCTTTCCCTTTCCCTTTCCCTTTCCCTTTCCCTTTTAACGCTAGGAACAAAATAAAATAATCTTTCGACTAAAAGGAGTCGACTGTCGACTTCGCCTATTTACACATAAATGGCCGGGTCTGCCAGCACTGTTATAAATATTCAATGAATGTTGGTAGCGGCTGGTGTGGGGCTACCCGAAGTGGAAGGGGAGGGGGGCGCTCGCAACGTGTGCTACAAGCTGTGCTCGCTCATACACCGGCAGCTCGTCAAAGCACACGCAGAAGTCAGCCGGTAACTATAACCTTTTCTATGAGAAATTTTAGAGATAAATTCATCTAGTTCACACATTGTGTACGTCTTCTCTATGTAATGTATTGTTTTTCGTACATCTGTATATATGAAAATCAATTTTTGTTCGTTAGTCTCGCTAAAACTCGAAAACCGCTGAACCGATGTGAGTTCCGTTTGTTTAATTTAATTTCCCTTATTTCAGGGAAGCTTTAAAATTATAGAACAATCGAGCGATTATTCAAAAATACTAAAAAAAATGTAGATTTTTTCAATAAGTCAGAATACACCAAATATATTACGTCATTCGTACAAGAACTTTTGACTACTGAAGTGTCAAGTAATACTATTGTGTCATAAAATATTCGGCCAGTGTCACGTTATATGTAAAAGACATAAACGAAATTGGTAAATTGGCTAATAAGAGCTAAAATTCGGGCAGAACAAGGTCTGTCCTGTCCGCTAGTAATTAAATAACTATATCCAATGTGCTATATGCAATAGCATTGGACCCCTCATAAGATTTAGAGGTCCTATTCGATCTTGTATTCGTTTTTTCACACAATTGTACGGTTTGTTTTTTTTTTCTATAAGTCTTTTAAATGTGATAAATGCTTGGACAGCGAAGAAATATAAGAGTTGTGTATTAGGAAGCTTTGTTTTAATACCTCATATAATTTTACCTGAATAACTACTGTTATCTGTCCTATAACACGGTGCTCTTATTATAACGAATTAATATTATACTGTAATATGTAATATACATAATTTTATATTATGTACATTCGGGGTCGTACAAAGCGCATTGTGCGAGAATACTCCTACAACGCCCTTTCCTATAAAAAGGAATAAGTCTACCGTGTTATATGAGGTAATATATAGTATCGAAGTATATACGTTAACCACATTTTTGCATTTTTTTACTTGACTCGCATTTTCGTAATTTCCCAACTCCTCTATAAGCCCTCGCTTAGCACGAACTTTTCGAACCAAAATAAGTCGACGAGTCGACTCTACTCAGGTCCCTAAGTCTTATCCGTTCGTAAATACCGAAGATGGCAACTGATTTCACAGGGGAATTGTGCAAGGTAAGAAGTTTCTAGAGCATCGCACATTGTCGTTTGTTTGAACACGCTAATCTCAGGAACTAGTGGTCCGATTTTAAAAATTCTTTCAGTATTAGACAGCCCATTTATCCAAAAAGGCTGTATAATATATGCACGCTAAAGTTGAATCTAATTTTTTATCTAATTTTACGTGGATGAAGTCAGGGACACAGCTATTTAGACAAACTAAAAAGTATTATTAATATTATTATAAAGAAAAATCAATATTTCGTATTAACATTACTGCGTTACAAAATAACGTAGTGCTCTTCACAAAACGTTAAATCTTTTTTCCTTTCCTCTTTGTGAAAAGAAGGAGGAAGGACAGGTTCAGGTATGTTTTCTGCTCTTAACACAAGAATCTTTAGGTTGATATGCTTACCATAACGCTTTATGTAATTTTATCCTATACACCTTGAAAAATAAATAAAATGGCAAAGATCATGTCAAGACACGCTTATATATAAGGGTTCCATATCCGAAACGCGATGAATGTATTTGTGAAATAACTTCAAAAGTTATATAATTATTCGATTTTGCTCAAAATAATTTACCTAGTAAGTTTTTAATATCTACATAAAAAAATTCAAATATCTACATCTAACAGTTTGGAAATCCTAGACGGAGGGACCACCTTGCGGGTGGACAGACGAACAGTCGGAAGAATGGACGAGTGAAAGGACGGCCAGAATCCTAAAAACGGAATCATATCATAGGTGTATTTCTTTACGGCCTCGCCTAAAGAAGTTATCACTTCAAAAGTGGTTCCGATTTGAGAAAAAATCGTACCAAAATTTAAGAACGTTTAGCGACGTTTAAGCGGATATTACGCGGTGGATTTAAAGGGGAACAGCGTTCAGCGTTCGAGATAAATCTTTATGTTAGACGGCGAAATAATTCTGTTACTCCCAACCTTCTTTGTCACAGACCTTATTATGTTTTACATGCAGAAAACGACGTCATAATCGTATATCTTTGACACTTTTTGACTTTTGTCGGCTTATATTTTTATCTCACTTGGTGGCCTAAACTCGTCATTAAGGGCCGGCAGCGCACCTGCTGGCCTTCTGGTCGTGCAGATGTCCAAGGGCGCCGGTAGGCATTTCGGTGCCTGCTGCCTGCTCGTCTGCCCCCTTGTAACATAAAAAAATAAATAAAATTGGTTACTGTCTTTCAAAATTTAAAAAGCAGTAGGCGTTGTGTGAAGTGCATTGGAGGCTTTGGAGAGACATAGTACCTTTGCGAAGACATGTATGCCACCCACTGAGAATCTTCCACCTGTTCATAATCTGCCTTGATCGACGTGGAGTCATTTAATAGACTTCGATCACAGGTTGACAGGAAAAACATGTCCAGGTGGGGATTCACAGATGACACTAACTTGTCATCTGTGAATCCCCACCTGGTTGTTTATACGACGCAAACGATGTCCCATCTTGTATGACGCCCTGCGTGCCCTAACACCTGCCCGCGGGATAACTTAATAGCTGGCTCTAATAGGGCAGTTGATGTGGTTACGTTCTGGGCTGCAACAATAAGTTTGCTAACGAAACGCTTAAAAGAAGCACAACAAAACAGTATATATAATAAGTATGTATAAATATGGAGCCCCGTACTATGATTGGACCAGTTGAAGGCGAGCCTGAATACCGGCATCGGGAAAGCAATGTATGTGGCCGAGGATCGCCGTAGGTGGAAAAACCTAGCCAGAGGGGAGAATCTGGAACACCACGATGCTCAGCGATGAGCAAACGACTTAAGGAGGATGTATAATAGATGTGACAATAAAATATTTTTAAATTAAGAACCCATGAAGATAAGTTGAGAATAATACTACACAAGAATTGTAAACCATAAGAATTCTGATTAATTTGTTCAGTTTCGTATAGTCGCACAATAAAGTGCTTTACCATTTTGAACGAGAGTTCCTACTTAAAGAAAATTTTGATAAGGGTATTGTGAGAAACGTAATGCATTACAAGCAAAAATGAGCCTTTTAACTAAGTGACGTGCAAACGACATTCGTCCTTAACGTGGCACACCAATTTCTTAGTCGATTATACTTCTTGACACAAGAGAAACAGTATATGTAATAGATATACTTTATTATTTTAAACCAACAGTATGTGAGTTCTAGCAGCTGCCATTTTCAGCTATGAAGTTGTTCAACTTTGAGAGTTTGAGTTTACAGTTTGCGTTAGTAAAAGCGTTTGTGGATCCATTACTGTATCTGTACACACAGTCGTATATGCGTTGAGAAATTTGACTAACATTTTCATCAAATTTCTATTTTTAAAAGAGCAAATAATAAAAGTATAATAAATCTAACCGGTATTGACTTATAAATTATTATTGGGACTAGCCAATAGATCAAATCTCAGTTTCGCTTTTTAATAAATGTATTTCATTTCAGCAAGAAACTCGTAGTTACTCTTTTAGAAATAATTCTTACAAAGAGGTATGATGAAAGAGGCGTTATTTATGACTTCACGAGAGGTGTGTACCGTTTGCTAGCTGAAACAAGAATGACGTACGCACACTTCGCGGCCGTATTTATACCTTTTATGAAGTAAACAATGTTTCCGGGTAAAAATATAAATTAAAAGTAAATACCGGCACATCTGCATTATTTGACTATCAATACGACGTATCCATATTATAATATACACATTTATTAATAACGGTAACATTATGCTCTAACTCATTTCGCTAAAACTTTCTTACTTTCATAATTAGAAAATTTTCTTCGAAGTAATTTTCGAAGTTTTACAATTCTTTCGCTCCGAAATTTGACGAATTCTTTTACTTTGGAAATATCCTTATACAAATTCTATTACGCTACGGTTTTCTTACTGTAGTCACCATTACTCAATTTATAATAAAATGTAATAAAATAATAACAAAATTGAAGCCTCTATATAAATGCCTTTTATACCTCTCTCTCTCACACATCAGATCGGCGTAACGTAGTGGCAATGCTGTCACGTTAAGTGATGGTATTGTGGTCGCGCTTAGTTCGGTTTGTGAGAGTTCCCGGTGGCCGAAAACCGTCCTTTTAAAGGCCGGCAATGCATCTGAGAGACTCCAGGTGGGGCTGATGTCCAAATGAAGTAAGTCCTTGATAGCTCAACGCTTAAAGGATGAACTGTCATACATGAGGTGCTCGACTCGCGGGGCTATTATTGTGGGCACTACTAAATTAAGATTTTAATCTATATATACCCCATTAATACCATTTAGTAGTCACTTATGTTAGATATTATTGGACATAGATAAATATATTATTGTATACGATTAATATTTTTAGATTTATTTTACAATTTTATAGTAGGAAATACATAATTGTATAAATTAATAATGAAGAACCGGATACACTTGGAATTGACGTCGAATGAATGGGAATGATTGTTACCGTTTGATACGTCAGTCATCCCTACCTTCAATTCCCTTCATTCGCGTCATTTTTAGCTAGTCGAGTCAGTCTTGTGATAAGCCTCAAAGTGGCAACAAGTGAAATAAGGATTTGTGATCAAATTGTTTTTGCGTGTTGAGAGATATTAACCTCAACCCTCATCGTATTGTTAATACTTAAAGAAATGAAATATTTCTAAGAGAGGAACCATTAAAAGAAGAGTTTTTTAATGACCTAATCAATACTAAAATGAAACATATACATACTCGAGCTCAAGCTCAAAACCGGTTATACACTATACCAGCGAATAACAGCTACGGCAAAAGATCCACTCGATACCTAGTACCGCGTTCGATTAACGAACTACCCTACGATTTAAAAAATGTGATAACACCTAAAAATATTGAATGAATGTTAAAAAAATACTACCTTAAACAAATGTAAAAAATGAAAATCTTTAAACATATTTACCTCTATAGTTCCTTAAAATTATTAGCAAATAAGGTTCTATAGTTCAAAAGTTATCTTGTAACCAGAGTTTTCAACACAATTTCTATATAATATGTTTCCCATAGCATGGACACAAACCTCGGTTTTTTCACCGTGCTATTTGATCAGAATTGATTGTAATATGTCTCTTTAAAATGTTAAATAAATAAATTACTTAAAAATTGAAATTTTTGTATACTGGTTCATACTTAAATGAATACATGCCTAACAATTCTTAGCTACGATTGTAAGCCGTCTGCAAATCAGCTTATTCTGTTGATACTGTTATGAGGTACAGATTATCCGGTGACTTGAATGTATAGTCTATAATTTTATTATTGTTAAAGAATTCTATTGAAATCTGTTTTATCATTGTATGATATATGATAATACATTATATAATGAAAAAACAGATTATATAATTATGCAGTTTAGTTACCCAATAATGCATATTTTTATTCTCGAAGTTGTGGTTTGCACTCTACTTAGTGAAATTCCGTCGGGCGAGGCGGACTTTTTTTTGGAATTTTTGAGTTATGAATGCTACAATAGAGCATTTTTGGATATTTCGACGTCAATGTGAACATTATACAGACACATATATAATGATTTTTGTATTAAAAGCAAAAAAACCCGAGAAGCGATCAGGGCTATCGCTGATCGCCCGTCCGCTTCTAAATTATCCGTAACAGAGTTACGTTTCTCGCGTATTGTTAGACCCCCCTGACGGAATATCAGTCATTCCGCACTATAGACGATTGTAAATACGCCCATACGCCCATACTTGTCCTGACTAATAAAGCAGCAGCGCGAGGCAGCCACACGAGGCAAATTCCTCAGTCAGTGACGACGTGCCTCGCCCGAGGAACGTGGCTGAAGTACGTGCATGTGCTTCAAACAAAAAACGTTACGCGGCAAACGTCCGAGGCTGCCTCTCGAAGCTACTCCTTCAGTGAGGACACAGCTACTGAATGTAATTACTGGCAATACTTTATCTTTTATCTTTATTCACTAATTTTGGAAAATAAATTGCATTGAATCAATTTGCAATATACAATAAACCAAAAAAAAATTCAAATTGCCAGAACTGGACAATGGAACCACATTGGAAGAACCAGCTTCATAAAGAATCATTAAAATCTGTTCGAAGGTAACAAATATAAAAAAAACCAGTCGAATCCTCTTCTCCAGAAAACCTCTTCTTTATTTGAAATCGGTTGAATATAAAACTGTATACATGTGTGTGTCTGTACCTTTAAGTGATTTTCAATTTCCGTTCGCATGTAACTTGCAGAGGAACCGGAAATGGAGTTCCAGTGAATAGAGATAAAATGTAAGGCTATTTAAAAATATTTCAATGCGGTGCGATAAATTTAAAGGTACATAGAAAATTCACCTAGCAAAGCTAATATAGCTCAACGATTGATTGGTAGAATATAATCAGTAAAGTGTTCGATTCAAAACCAGTGTTACAAATTAATGCAACCCAACTTAATACATACATTATTATAAGTTAATTTATTAATTATGATAAAAAGCAATAGTTAACATGAATAAATAATTCTATTGGTTTAATACACTATTATGACATTTATTGTGTTTCGTTCGGTTTGTGAGACTTCCCGGTGGCCTAAACTCGTCATTAAAGGCCGGCAGCGCATCTGCTAACCTTAGGGTCGCGCAGATGTCCATGAACGTCGGTGAGCACTTAGGTTCCGGCTGCCTGCTCGTTTGCCCCTTGTAACATAAAAAAAAAACAAAAAATTTAATACAACAATGTTTTATTTTCGTATTTTAATTTTTGTACCAACATCATGACGTCACTTCCAGCTGCCGTTATAAAATTATTGATCCTAAATGTTTGTCATCCGAATGATATGCATAATTTCTGTCTTAATATTTAATGTTTTTTTAAGAAAATATTTATTGTATTTACTTTAAAATGATGGTACCGGAAACGAATATAGAAATTGTTACACTGAGTATCGACACTTTGTTGGGCGGGAGGTAGTTGTATAAAAAAACCATCAGTGATGAGTATGGTGGAATTCTGATGACAGATTTGTACGAGATAACTCGGTCTCTCAATAAATGTATATTATTTGTATAAAAGTTTTATTTAAAAATATCTACTTCTGAAACTCCGTCACACCAGTTAACTCAGTGGCAGGGCAGCCAAACCAGTTTTTGAGACGATGCAGGTTCGAGGCCTTCGGTCTAAATTCCCTTCATACTTTTACGTCTTCCTCACCTTTAGTGTGTATTGCACGTGGTGTTGGGTCAGCCTTCCGAATTCTCTTCCTTAATACTTTTTATTTAGCAATCAAGAATGGGATGAGGATGGCAATATCTGTAACCTCTCATTTCCGAGATGAATGATTTTTGTGATTTTATTTAGGAAATTAAAATTAAAATTGTAGCCTTGTAACAAAGGTTGCGGTACGATGTCTTTTACACCTGCATATTTTAAAATTACATTCTATATTTGGCGCAAGTTAAGAGTACAAATTATGGTTTATATTTGTGGGTATTAAATAAGTGTGTGTTGTTTTTGCATTTATTTAAGGTTATTAAATTTAAGGTCTATTCCGAAACGCATGCCATTTCCAATTTAAATTTTGGTGCTCGAAATTTTGTAACATTTTTTGCAATAGCCTTTGTAATTCCATGTATTAATAAATAAAAGTTTTCGGATTTGTTTTTTTTTTTATTTACAAACCTTACGGCTGTTAATGTATACTGGATATACTGAATGCTCTGATTAACCCTTTAGAAGAGTGCATCTCCTATTTTTCTCATCAATGTCTTATAGAGACTTATGGTGGACAGCTAGCAGTATCAAATTGTGTACGATTGTATTTGAACCAAAGTAAGTAGTAACTCAATAGCTCCAAGGTATAAGGTATGGACTGAAATCCCCAAGGTACCCGTTTCAAACCCCACTGACGTTGGGGTATTGTCGCACCCACTACTAATACAAGCTTTTAATTTAAGCTTAGTAGGAGGAGGAAAGGGGAATATTAGACATACCTAAAAAGTACTCCTAATATATATATATACCATACCAGGTTTCCACGGCATGCTAGAAATCACTTGGTTAGAGAAACAGTTGGTAAAAATTTAGAGACACAAGTGGCTACAAACGATAGAAACACAAACTTAAAATAATAAAAAAAAAAGGAATAATAGTAATAATTAAGTAGATCAAATTCAATAGAATAGAGCAAAAATTAGAATAGGTCATCCATCTATTCCACAACTCTAATGGCTACTGACTAAGATATGACTTCCACTGCTGCAACTGACCTAGAACAAAATATAATACAAACAAACGTGGATTTGAAATCAGCTTATATACGTACGCTTCCATAGCGCTTGTCGAGCGGTCTTTGGTCCATTATCTCGCCTTTGCTATTGAAGTGCAGCCTCAGAGACGCATGTAGTGACGGGGGGAATTCACGGAGAGAGATCAGAGGAAGCAACAAGGAAAAGAAAAGGCTTCACTGAATGATATTAGTCGCAAGATTGTGGGGGTTCCGGGGATGACGTCAGACGGCAATCGGTCATCTTAACTCGCCCCACAACCACATCCTCTGCAATCTAAGCGAATCCAGGTACTAGACCGGGATAACAGTGCAACTGAAACGACGGTGCAATTTCCCAGATCTAATCGTGATAACTTCTATTCTATAATTTTCGAATTTCCTTCTTAACAATAATCGCTAATGAAACTTAGTATTATTTTTATGTTACAAGAGGTAAACGAGCAGGTAGCAGGCAGCTAAGTGCTTACCAACGCCCATGGACATCTGCACGACCAGGAAGCAAGCATATACGTTGAGGTCCTGTAATGACGAGTTTAGGCCACCGGGAATTCTCACAAATCCAACGAAACGAAATTTAGTATTATTTTCACTTTCTGTTACAATTGTTTTAAATAACCCTTTTGACCATAAGCAATAAAAACCATAACAAACTTCACAATTGTTAAAATAGTACAAGGGTCTTCCGTGTTGAAAGGAGTAATATTTTTTAAAATTTTAAATTTTTTTAGATCTGACGTCAGTGCAATAAAACCTTTTTTTTTTCACCGAATTTAAAATTTCAATTTCTTACGGCCTTGAAGTTTTTTGTCCCCGCCTGCCTGTTCATAATTCATTGATTTTTTTTTACTTATCGCAAGTAAAGCAAGGGTTTGACAACAATTGTTTGAATGAGCTTTTTGTGAGATTGGTATCAAAAAAATCACCTGTTTAAGGGTGCGGAAGTCGGATGTTGATAAAATTTCTTATTTCAATTCAAAAGTTTTCATTCACTGTACCAAATGTTGCGGCAAGTGTTTCAAATTTAAACATTAGAATGATAAAGGCATTGTTTCCTTTTATATGTTAACTACACTGAAAATATTAGAAAAAAAAACATGTTAAAAATTAAATACATTCTCAATTCTAAGGAATTCACAATCGTAAAATGAACAAACACAATCATAAATTAAAAAAAATAAGATTTTTCTTTATTTTATGATTGTGTTTGAATTTTCGCCTGCGGAAAAAAATATAGATTGATGTTATGATAAATTGCTTATGCAGTTTTCCTTTTTAAATTGTTGAGCAATTGTATTAAAGCATTAGACTTAAATGGATATACGCCGATTTCTATAACATAATAAAATTCAGCTAGTCAAATTTTTTTTAACAAAATATACATCTACATATATAAAAACATGACATTACAGGACGCTGAAGATGAAATTTGGCAAGAAGATAATTTGGGCTCTTGTAAGTTTAATGGGAAAGCTATATCTAAATATAATTTTATTACATACGAATAAGCACTTGGATGAAACGATATTATTAAAATAATATGATTAACTGGTTTACTAAGATGAATTTTTGAGAACCGTCTCTTGACCTAGTCCACTCGATTGAAAATGTCAGTTGGTTGGCGGTGAACCGAAGATCTGGAAAAACCATAATATTAAGAGCTTCGCTTCTCGAGGACCTGACTTAACACCAGGGGTCAGGATAAACGGGAATTTTTTACCCGAATGAATGCATTTCCGTATAAAAGGCCGTGGGAAGCATGGGGGGTTAAATGGAGCGAATTTTCTGGAAGGAATTACATCGTTTAATTTTTAATTGCTACAGCTTCATTCAAGAGAAATGGTGAAACGTAATGAGTGTTTTAATATGATTTACTTTTAATGTAGAATTCAACTCTTTTTCTAACAGAATGAATGATTATTTAACGTCTCGGTCGTTCGTTCCTGATTTTATTTTTATATAACAAGGCACAAACGGACAGACCTTTCAGCTATGAGAAAACCGTCACCAATGCACATCTACACCAAGAGGCTTGCAGATGCGTTGCCTGCCTTTAAGGAAGGATTTGAGCCACCGGGAACTTTCATAAATCACTCCAAAATCGACAACCTAACCTTTATTTGACGTGATATCATTGCTACCACTTCAAGTCATGTCACACAAAGTCAAAATCAAAAAATGTCCTATTCAAATAAACTTTACATAAGGACGTCATGTGTTTAATAATAATTATTATAACATTTGGTAATAAATTTTAGGAATTAAAAGCTAAGTTTACAAGGGTTCCGACGCGCCCTGCACTGAGAGGAGCCCGCAACAGACTCGGTCAAGTGATTTCTTTGTTATCACCATTTCACAATAATTCAGACACGATTAAAGAAATTAACTCCCAAACTTTTTCATTATTCAAATAATCCTCTACAATATAATAGGACTTCATGCCGATCTTATATGAGAGAGATCAAATAAATAAATATATACAGCACTATATGACACACGGACGTCTGTTCCTAATGCCTGTGTTATAGGTAACAGCCGCCTTCAAGAAAAGAGCATACTCATTTCTTAAAGGCCGGCAACGCATCTGCGAGCCCTCTGGTGTTGCAGTTGTCCATGGCCGTCGGTAGTCACTTAGGTGAACCGCCTACCCGTTTGTCCCTTGTTTTATGAAAAAATAGTTACAAAATTCAAATTAATACCGAATACCGTGGTCTGCGGTCCCTTGAAGCTGTGACAAAATCTATAAAAAAGGTAACCTTTTGGCAGGCAAGGGTCAAATTGTTAAAAATGGCATTTAGGCAGGCTACATTGTTAAGAAATTAGATGTTAGTGGTCACATTTGTAAAATATTTATTTGGAAATAGGTCTCAATGTATCTATTTATGTAGTAGACATAATAAGCAATATTAAAAATTCGAAATTTTAATACATTGCAACAAAATTTTGCACTTGTGTAATTTAATTCTTATAAATAACAATTGCTAGCCACATGCGGCCCGCGGGACAATCGTTGCCGACTGCTGCTCTCAAAATCTAATGTATCTCAAAATCAAAATGTACGGCCATTTATGTATTGCATTTCCCATACTAGTACATTTGAATAGCGAGTCAAAACTCATAGGGTACTTCCTTTTGACCTAGAATCATTAAATTTGGCAAGAAAATGTATCTCGATGTAAAAGTATTGGAAAATTTTCGAAAACCTTAAATTTACACCACAAAAAAAGAAATCTTATGAAAACTATGAATCTTAAAGTAACCTGATAAAATGTGATGATACACAACCCTTAGTAGTTAGTGTGCGAGTATGATTCACACATGCCCAGTTTATCACTGTTTATGAACTAGAGCTGTTATGGAGACAATCTAATTTGGGACTGGGAGTTCTAAATTTCATTTTTCAATTTATAAATTATTTACGTTTAAGCAGGGTTCCTAAGTACCGGCTCCTTTAATTTGACTGCATTGAATGTAGAGAATGATCAAAATGTAATAAACAGGATCATAACCCCTTCACTTCAATATCAGAAATGTGCAATTTTTAACGCCTTTTGCTTTCTGGTAGTTCAGATGACTATTTCTGTTTAACATACTTGTTAAAAAATTAAACAATCTTTATAAATATATAAGCAAAATGTCACCTAACACAAAATCTTGATGACCGCTGTACAAATAAGGATGAAATTCGGCAAGGGAGTATTTCAGGTAGGTTCTTACAAAATGCCTAGAAGAGGTCATAGCTACAAAAGCATATGAAATTATTAATTAAGGTTCCTTCACATGAAAGAAATTTTATTATAACCAAATTGCTATATTAGATTCTTAAGAAATTTCTGTACTTCATTTCAGATTTATACGAATTCCCTTATAATTTTTTTTCCATTATATAGTAAATCGAAATATGTTTTATTATATGTCAAATTAGTTTTATCTTTTTTGTTGCTATATTTAACATTATTATTTATGATTAAATTAATTATTTTTATTAGTGATTTTTAAAACAATGGATACTATAAGTAAAATAAAAATAATAATATTAAATCAGCAGGTCTTTAGCAAACACAAACACCAATTTTATGTGTGGCTCTCCTATTTATGCTTTTGGCATAAAGTTCTTATTTATAATATAATGTATTGTTCAACATTTTTTGCATAAATTGCTGTCCTTCTGTTTTCATGTAGGAATCTTTATTTATTTCTGATGTAAGCATAAAATACGCAAATCTGTAGCCGAATTTTGATGACCAATATCGGTCATATCTAGTAAATAAAAAAATCATCAATCAAGATAAAGTTGTCGATTTTCCTCTCGTGTGAAAGCTCCTTAAGCACCCATCAAACTTTACTAGCTCATTATTGGCGCGTTCAAGCTTAACCGCTGGCAACCTTATAGCGTCTAGCGTGTTTTTCACACTAATTCAAATTCCAATTCAAGAAACTCCTTTGAATTTGAATTATTTTTCTGTTTAATTTTCTCTATTTACTAGATCCGCTTAAGTATTTTCAATTAATTCGCTAATTTCCCTTGATTACAAAAAATAATTAATATATCGGTAGTTCTTTTGTAATAAAAATGAATATTTGATTTATAAGTAATAAATTAGCAATAAAAAAACTTTTAACTTTTATTTTTTCCCATTTCTAACTTGGAATTGGAATTTGGTATACATTCTTAAAATTTACTATTACAATTCCGCAAAATTAAAATACAATGAAATAATCTGATACCTGATTTTGGTGGACTCACCTACGAAACAACACTAGACTATACTTCTTAACATAGTATAAAAAAATTCCAAGACACGTTTACATAGGAGGGTTCCGTATCTGATGCGCTATAAACGTATTTGTTAAATAACTCCAAAAGTTATTTATCCAATTTCGTTCAGAATAATTTTCCTAAAATAAACTTTTTTAAAGACATTACAGAATGTATTATTATTGTCGCGTTTCGTTCAATTTGAGTGAGAGTTCCCGGTGGCCCTGCCCCAAATGCCGGCAAAGCATCTGTGAGCCTTTTCGCGTTGCAGATGTCCGTAAGCGTCGGTAATCACTTAGGTGATGAACAGCCTGCTCGTTTATCCCTTATAATATAAAAAAAATCTATGTTTTAATTGAAATTAAATTATAAATACTCACAAAATTTACACAAAATCCGTTAAGTAGTTCAGCGTTTATCGCAAACATACGTTGTGGCACCTGATTTTTATGTATACAGAAGATGGGAAATTTGTAAGGGTTAAAATGTAACACAGGGAAACACGCATATTTTACTAGAGATACACCAAATTTCTTGTTCGTTATTTGCGGGTTTCCCCTAAACAGTCAACTCCCATTTATTTCATTCCCATACTGGTGAGTAGGAGGATCCCTTGACCGCCTGCTGACTCCATACCCCCTTTCCCAAACAGCTCTGACTTTATAGGAAAGGGGGTTTGGAGTCCGCAGCACGCCAGTGTATTCCCATGGTAGTTGGTACACCAGTTAACGTTAAGTTCAAACCACGTTCAATTTATTGCAGTACGTAAAATCATTTCCCAGCTAAAACACGATTAGACCTATTGACACTTACCTAATAAATCAATAGCTGACTGGTGATTTAAAACAATGACGCATCCTCGGTCTTTCGCGAGGATCTCTCCATTTCTTATGTGCCATTCTACTCCTAAAATTTTCGTCATATGTTTAATTGATTGTGTGAATATGCTGGAAATAAGAGAACAAATTATTTTAGTAATAAAAAAACAAATTATTGTATTAAAATTTTAGCTGATTATTTATGCATGTAAATGTCACCGTTAAATTGTAATAGCCGTTATATATAAATCTCGCGAGATTGTAAGCTGTCGAGACATTGTGAATTTATTATACTTCCCAAATTTTCTCGTGTGTTGAATACAAAAATAAAAATGTTTTTCTGAATAAAAAAAAATTGTTTTCTTATTTTTTTATTAACCTTGTGCGTTCAAGGGCGATCGACTGGCGCCTCTTACCTATCTGTGATGTAACGGCCGCTACATAACAAGATGGCAATGATGTCGAGTGGAAAAGGTTACACCAAAGCAAACTAGATGGCGCTGCTACAACCTTACGATTAATATCACAAAGTGACATTAATCGGGTACCACTGTTTTACGTGCCTTCCGAAACACGGAGGTGGTCGGATATCAAATATAAACCAGTTCTAGAATGGGTCACCCATCTATCAACCGGTCACAGCCAGAGCAACTTAACTTAGCGATCGACTCAAATGCCGACTACTGATCAGGCCACCACCTTCTCAGAGAACTAAATAGATATAATCATGTAATATATTAATCTGTAAAAAGTGTGACGCGTTAGATGGCCAATAAGAGTCGAGCCTGGATTTGAGCAAGACAACCTTTGTCGCATCTGCTAGTAATATATAATAATGACCATGTATAAGAAAGAAAGTAGTTTTAACTATATACTTTAATAGTTTTAATAAAATGAATGTAATGTGTAATTAAATAATAATTTTATAACCTTTATGCCTAAACATATCAATAAAATCTTGTATCTTGAACTAAACGAAAGAAGCGCTTAAATCTATACTAATATATAAATGTGATGATCAATGGCCAGATGTGATGATTGAAAGTGGTCTACGAACCTAACTGAGTGGTGGCCTAGATTGGGTTGGAGAGATGAGAGAGAAAGAGAGAGATCATGGTCGTCCTATGGCTTGACGGGCGGATGATGTGAGGAGAGTGG
The DNA here is from genome assembly GCA_024363005.1 of Charaxes varanes. Taxonomy (NCBI): domain Eukaryota; kingdom Metazoa; phylum Arthropoda; class Insecta; order Lepidoptera; family Nymphalidae; genus Charaxes; species Charaxes varanes. The sequence goes on from JANCMC010003086.1 coordinate 1,520,419, forward strand.
CGAGAGATGGCTGGATGATACTGACAAAGGATGGAAAGAGTGGCAGAAGCAAAGAGAAGCCTGTGCCCAGCTGTGGGTCTGCAAGGACTGACAATGGTGATGATTATGATGATTAATATATAAACCTGAAGAGTTTGTTTGTCAAGCAAACAAACCTGAAATATTTTTTTTTTCAAATTTATTAATGTTTGGGAAACAAACAACATACTTAAAAAAATATATACAAATAATGATAGTTCAGAGCAATTATAACAATAAAATAACTGAATTTTAATTTAAACTATTTTTGTGCAAAAGTATCTATTTCCTAAGTTTCACCTTAAAGGTACTTTTATATTAAATAAATCTAGATCTAGAAATATCTCCTGTATACATTTATTTATTTACATTGCTATCATTTATTTAATACACTTATTCTGAATACATTTTTAAATATTAGTATAAAAATAAAAACATTTAAAAATATATAAAAAATAGAGCTCAATCCACCGGTGGTCAGGGGTCCAGAGAGAGGAACCTCCTCACAAGTTATTAATTATTTATTATTCTTACATACATAATATATAAGGAAACATATCATAAAACAATATCACATTTTAAGGCTTCCGTAGTAATTACAAGGAACCCTTATAATTTCGCTCTGTCCGTCCGTCTGTCTGCTCGTAAGGTGCTCCCCCCTAGCATTTCCAAACTATTAAACGTAAAGACTTGAAATTTTCTAAGTTGTTAGACCATGCTAAAAACTCATTAGGAAAATTATTCTGAACTAAATCGGATAACAACTTTTGAAGTTATTGAAAAAATACATTTATAGCGTCTCAGATACGGAACGCTTCTATATAAGCGTGTCTTGACACGCTTTTGGCCATTTGATAACGGAAAGGAGTCAAGATTGGCCCTTGTCATACGCTCTAATTGAGGGCCTAGCACGAACTTCTCGAACCGAATTGTCATCCTAACTTAAGTCGACTAGTCGACTTTACTTAGGATGAAAATGTTCATTCTAGGCTCACAGGAGGCAAGTCTAAATCTTGTCACGGTTTTAACCAATACCAATGCAACCCGCGTTGAAGCTAAGATGGGTCCGCTTATGAATGGTAACGTAAAGTCGATTCGTCGACTTACTTCGGTTCGAAAAGCTCGTGCTTGTCCCTCTCTAGGACTTCAAAATTTAATTCAAGTTGAAATAAAAGTAAAAGGCAACACCAAACCCATGCAAACAACATGTAGAAATTCCGTTTACCTACTCAGTTTGTTGCCGCGCTGGTCCTCGTCAGGCAGATGGAGGTCTCTGAAGTCGATCTTCCACAGCAAGGAATCAAGTTCTTGTTCATAACGCCATCCACGATACAGGGCAAGAGCCGCTAGTGCTAGGAGGGCCAGCGTGCCCCCAGAGGCTCCCAAGGCCCAAGCTCCTACATGACCTATAGTAGAGTTGATTGAAGATGATTATGGATTAGTTGATTCCGTTTGCTTTACGGTTTGCTTGCAATAGCTATGGGTATTACTGGAGTATTGTTTGAAGAGAGGAGAGAAGGGTTTGAGAAGAGGAAGAGGAAAGGGTTAGCTCTTTCCTTTCCCTCTCTTCCAACATCCTAGCTGTATTTTATGCTTTGTGGGCATACTTCCCTCGACAAGATCCACATCATAAACGATAAATTACCCTATATGTTCTACTTTTTCTACCACCTCCAGTTATAACGATACACATAAAACTTATACATTTAGAGCCTTTTAGTTGGGGTATTGTCACACCCACTCTAATACAAGCTTTTAATTTAAGCTTAGTAGTTAGTTAGTAGGTGAAAAAGGGAATATTAGACATACCTAAAAAGTATTTCTAATATTCTTTTTTTTTTAAAAAAAACAATAAATTTGCACTGCATCACACAGCATCACACAGCACGCTTTGTTGTATATGAATATATTATCGTAGCGTAGACAAAACATTCTTTTATTCAATATCTAAAATATTCTCTCCAGTTATGATGATTATTATATACAAGATCTGATAATCTGTCGCTACCTTAAACAATTAGGCATACAATGAACTAATATAATGGCGGGTCTACGATTTGCTTATGCTTTCTTTCGCCCCCCACTCCCCACCGCACCCCCGATCTCCCAACGTAGCTAAAACCACTTGTGCCAATTTTCTCAGGGACTTCTTCCACTTTACTTGAGCTCTTTTATCTTCCAACCAGAATGACGTATCTCCATTTTGAAAACAGTGTAAAATGCTCTTAAAGCCTTTTAAAATAAGATTCGATTCCACTTGTTGTGTGCTAAGTTTATACGATTTATAGAAACTGTGTAACGGATACTTCCAAAGAAGTTTGTGGGTCCGATCATTTTTTTCACTCTATACTAATGTCTTTCGGTTGTAATGAGATTACTTTTAAATACCACTTATTTAAATACCGCCAGCTGCGAGAAATCAAGCTCGTGAAGGAGATTTAGTGGTTTATTATGAATTTTAATATATTTTTATAAATATAATACAAAAAAATGTATTAATAAAGTACCGCTAGGTATGTATATTATACCCGCTTCTTTAACTATGTAGAGGACATAGAAGAATCGAGAGAGTTGGAGAAAAAATGAGTAGTAGAAGAGTTGTATTATATGAGTTATTTTAAATGCATTAGGATCCAGTCATAATTCATTTGGGGAAGACAAATTGATTTTTTGGATTTTTTAAAAGAATATTAGGAATACTTTTCAGGTATGTCCAATATTCCTTTTTTCCCCTCCTACTAAGCTTAATTTGAAAGCTTGTATTAGGAGTCGATGCGACAATACCCCTACGGCGGTGGGGTTTGAACCAGGTACCTTGCGGATTTCAGTCCATACCTTATACCGTTGAGGTATTGAGGCTCAGAATTTCTGTATTATTTCTGTAGTATAGTTATCGTATAGTGTAATGCTCAAAAAATAAACGATTTCATTTCATTTCATTTCACATACATATATGTAATATGTAAACGTCATTCAAAATTCGCTATCAGTATTAATAATATATGGAGATAATAATAAAAACGAAACAACATTGATATAAACTACAACCGAATAGTTTTCCATAAACATTTAACTAATTAGTGAAAACAACTTTGAACACCCACATTTCCCCACGGTACATAAATATTTCAACGAATTCATTGCAACGAGAATATTAAAATTGATACAACAAGTGAAAACATTGTATAAACGCCAATTTAATGACGCCCAAAATAATTAATACTTGGCATTTACATATTTATTTTTTGTGATTTAAATAAATATGGACGAGAACTGGTATAAAATTCATGACTGATTGTTTCGAAGCTCCTTGGATTCTCAAGGGTTCTTGGAGTCGAGCGAGGTGACAATAAAATATGTAATAAAATATGTTTCTTTCTTTGCGACTTTATTTCCAATGATTTCTTAAAAGTGATTTAACAAATGAAATTGCCTTGGTTACAATATAATTAAAAAAAAACCATTCTTTTTTCAAAATACAACAAAAAGGTTATTTACGTCTAAACACTGATTCCAAAGTGCCCTTAGAATAGCAATAAGTATTAGGGCGGTTTGATAAGTCCGTGGCTTACGAATTTTCGGTTTTCGGTTTTTCGGTTTAACGAATTTTTAAAAACACTACTATGGTCATCTGGTGATTTCTAAAAGACCCCAGTCAAATTTTGGGACAATTAGGCCGTCTAGTTTGCGTTTTACGGTGATTTAAACAAAGCAACTTCGTACATTTTAACGGAACTAGAAAAAAGTTAATTTTAGCAGTTATTTTAGGTAAAAAAATAGCCAAAACCGTGTCAAGACACGCTTATATAGAAGAGTTCCGTATCTGATACGCTATAAACGAATTTGTTAAATAACTTCAAAAGCTGTTGTCTGTAAATGAGTTTTTGCATGTTCTATCAACATGGAAAATTTCAAGTCTATGTTTAATAGCTTGGAACTGCTAGGGCCACCTTACGAGCAAACAGACGGACTGACGGGCGGAGCGAAATTATAAGGGTTCCTTTTAGTACTACGGAACCCTAAAAACCACCACCAAAAATTATTGCAGTTATTTTAGCAATCATTCCTATATCGGATCACCATTCAGAATTATTATCCCGTACAATGTAACGTATTCTATTCTACAAACAAAGCCATTATTACTCCAGCGAGCTAACACGATTCCGGCACTTTTTTTTTGTAAGAAATATATATTCTCTTTTGTTCATTTCCGCAAAGAAAAAATAAATAATATGTTATTGCATCCGACATCTCGTGAACATTTGATACATTTCCTTAAAGTCGGGTAACTCTTTGTTGGCTTTCGTCAAGGTCAACCTTTATGATTTGTCTTTACGCCGTTTTGAGGTTTCCGCATTTCGCTCCACAATAATTTATCTCCCACAGCTGGATATAAGGCCTCTTCCCGCTTGTACGACTCTTTTTATTTTATATCATAAAGGGCAAATGGGCAGACATTTGATTTGAGTGACAAATGCACTACCAGACAGCGCAAAGATTGATAAATAAGTAATAAAAGAAGAAAACCGTTTTAGACTCATCACGTAACAGAGAAAAAAGACTTTCCAAATTAAACTGTAGGCTTAAAGGTAATATAAAACAGAAAATGTTAAGCAGTGAAATAAATCTAAACGGAAACCTACTCACTGAAATAACTGATTCATTTCATCAATAATTTAAGAATGTGATTTGATCAGTAGATCCCGTATGGAGATCGACAGCGACCAATATGAATATGAGAATAATAATATATATAAATAAACATATGAGGGTATTATTTTTTATCATACTGTCGTAATACTAATACATAAGGTTATGTATAATTAAATCACACATGAATAAATATACGAGCTAAGTTATGAGTGTATAATATAAATATAAAAAGTCATAGATATCAAACCGGACAGCGCAGACCATTTAACAGTTATAATTAGTAGGAGCCTTAATTAATTAAAAAAAATAACAGAAATAGTTAGTCACAATTACGCGCGACTGGATGGATCGGGATTCCAATACCCAATAGCATAGCTCAATCGAATTAATGGAATGGATAAAATAAATAACAGATATTTGATAGAACGTAATGCTATTTTTCAAAAGTTAGCTATCAATCATCAATTTACACATAGAAAACCCTGCAGTAGTGTATTGTGTAAAAAGGAATAATAAATTTTAAAATTGGTGCAAAGGTACTTAAAAATTCTTAAAATTTGATTTGTTTGATCCACTTTTCTCACAGGAGTGGCAAAAATACTTAGATCAAGGCATCTAAAGTCACATTTCGGAAGTCATGTGTCACTGTTCGTGTGAAATAGGTCATACCGTTGAAGTTATATCGACTTCATAGAATTTCAGGTCACAATAGATTTTGAAACCGCAATTTGTTTGCAGTTAAAGTTGTGAAACATTTCACACTATTTCACGTCTAGTAATACAAAATATACGAATAATAAGTATCAAGATTTAACTATAGTGCCATATCAATGTTTTAACTACTTTTTCAGATCAGTCGTTATTTTGCAATAATCTGCGAAAAATACAGGTATTTGTTTTTCACAAGATTTAAGTAATAATAATTACATTTGTTTTTGGTTAGCCTATAATGTCCCACTGCTGAGCAAAGGCCTCTCCTACCTCTTGGTGGCTACTGGTGGGAGTCCATACTGTCGTAACATGGGCTCACCTTAGCGGGTCCATCCTTGCCACATGCCCAGTCCATTCCAAAAACATCTTAATACTATTAAATCATATTGATTTATTTATGATTAAACAAACTTCCATTCATGTTTCAATTACAGGCTTACGAAGTAAAGCAAGTTGCCAAAAACAACTTACTATAAAAAAAGTGAAAAAATAAAACAAAAACTAGTACTTATAGAAGAAGATGGCAATAAATAACGTATATTTATTCAAACAAAAAGCCCTAATACGCCGCCGAAACGTTTAGAAATAGAACAATATTCTCCCAAGCAGTAAATATTTTCTAGAGCAAAGCGAACGTCGAGACGAACTTCCAAATAAACGTCAAATATCGAGCCTTAACGAAAATAAACAAGAGGGCGATGAATCGAACGAAGGAACTGGTCGAAGAGAATGGATACAATAACAATAAATAATGATAGAAGAACGAATCCAGAGCGTTCGGCGGCTTATACTTTTCCATACTGAAATTGAGCGAGTCAATAAATACGGACATCGTGTTTATTACGATATACTCGTATTTTGAAAGAGTTTTGTGTAAATATAAATGTGTTTATTGTGCCTTATGATAGAAAATTTAATCTATAATTAGGCGTTTCTTTGCCGGTAATCTATTGCTAAGTTTTAACTGGAGCACCGGCAACGCAGCACAGCACTGAACTAATTTTCTGTTATTGCATTCTTTGATTTTTAAATACATTAAAAGATTTAGTTCTTAAAGAGAGCTCAACAGCAACGTTATTAAATTTGAATTAGAATACCAATTATATCGGCGTACAATTTCTTAGAAAAGAGATGGATGTAAAGACCATTATTTTAGACAAATGACTCGTAATTATGAAACATCGTATCAACATTCAGAGTTTGACTTTGATTTGTAAAGGGGCTATTTCGCCGTTAGACCTGAACCATAATCACATCATCGTTTGTTCTACAAATGGAAGTATTCTACGTAATTGGACGGAGTCTTTATCAAATTCGAAGAAAATGTCTGAAAGGAGTATTTTTTGGGCTGTAGTATTAATCTCATATATCTTGACAGTATTATAGGTGACCAAAGCGCCTAAATCAAATAGATGAGTCCGACCCGCCTCCGATGTGTAATGAGCTGGAATCGAATCTCCTTTCGGACGATCGCCACGATCGTTTGATGTAACTACAGGAACTATGTGAATCAATATCTGCGAGATAATGTATCAATTTTGGATAGTTAAGCTATGAATATTATGGATGTCAAATAAATAAATGAAGTCGTAATTTTCGGACAGTCGTCAACGAAATTAATCAGGAGACGAATTTCTTAGCATTCCATGGATTCACCGTGCTGTGTGTGATCACTAAAACTCACCTTCACTGCCAGTGTCTAGCCAAATCTGGTATAATCCTGTGTGATAGTGCGACTTTAGATGTCCTTTCTAATAATGAACACATGATAGTTCTTGACAAGCCAAGTTCTTTTAAGTTGTACAGGGATTTAGCTGGTATACACCTTGCTCCTACCTCTACCGGGTATAAGCTGGTTTTATAACCGTTTTTGGCCAGCTCATTGGTTAGGTCAAAGTATTTGTTCGTTTTTATCAAATGATCTTTAGGGATGTCGGTCTCCCATGGAACTGTAAGCTCTGTAAGTACTACTTGCTTTAGTGTCTTTGAACATAGGTATATGTCTGGTCATCCAGACCATCCTCTAGAATTTTGTAATGTTTTTCATACGTATCCATCAAAAGAGCCCAATCGGGTTCATTATCTAATATGGAGACTGGCTTGATTCTCGATTGTATATTCGAATCTTCTTTAACGAAATCGATGTGCTTTTTGGTTATAATATTTTATGAATTATTTTGAAGTTTGTAATAACAAACGTATCGGAACAATTTTCTAAATTTCATATTTTTGAAGTGATATTTGATTTTTGATATTTCATTTTTAAGACGCGCAATTTTGCGTAAAACGGTTCCTAAAGTTTTCGCTTCACGTATTAATATACATGATAAGAAAGAAGTATAAAGTTTTTAAGGCATAGGGTATGTTTCATAGCAAAATAATTTTGAATTTCGAAAATGAAAATTGTTCTAAGGTAAATGTTGTACAGTCGACCAAGAAAGTGCTTTACCATTTTGGATCACAGTTCCTACTTAAACAAAATTCTGTTAAGGATTATTCTTAGATGATGTGTGACGATCGCGGCGTCAAGAGACAGTGCAGGACCGAAACAAATGGCGCGAATTCCTGTCGGAGGCCAAAACTCACTTCGAGTTTCTGAGCCGCTCCAGTAAGTAAGTAAGTATTATTCATAGAAATTAACGTAATGCATAACAAGCAAAAATGAGCCTTTTAACTAATTGACGTGCAAACGACATTCGACCTTAGCGCCGCCCGAAGGGTAAATGAGGGGATGCCTAGTTGGCAATTCATTGGGGTCCCGAAAATATGTCACTCAATCGTTCGGCTTGGGGGATTTTGTAATAGTTTAATGAACCGTGATTGTGTTGAGCACCCCACTAAATCGGATTTTTGACGGCTACATTGTTGGCTAATTTATAACTAGTGGCTGCGTTTTTTTTTTCAAACATATGGCTAATTTATACGAGTATGGTCCATATGCCAGAGTTATATGTTTATTTTTCAATATTGTTCTTTACTTGAAATATAATATTGCTACAAATATATACTTTTAAGTCACTTTGTATTCTTAATATAATCGTACAGTGTAGAGGATTTTTTTTTTATTTGTCACAGCTGTCTGCATATTAATACGTGAAGCAAAAACTTTCGGTACCATTTTACGAAAATCGCGCGAACAGAGGAGTATAAAATTTGGCACAATTATAGTTTACCTAGAAGATGGTGTGCAAATGCTAATTGCAATGCATTATTAATACATTTCATTATTAATATAAATTTCCACGGACACCAATGTCAAACGATTTGCACACACATGTATAGTATAGCGTAGTAATGTCGTATTTTAATTATCGTGCAGTATTGACTACTTGATATAATAAAAAGATTTCACAGCTGTATCAGAATTGTTAAAAAAAATATTATATCGGGGTGTTTGTTCGTAAAAAAAGGTTAAAAAAACCAACACCGTACGCTCTGTTAAACTCCCGCGATGACGCGTCCGAACGAATTGTACACGCCGCTCAAAGCGTACTTTAGCTAGGTAGGACAAAGCTAAAATATCGTGAAAAATTCGCTCGTGGAGGTGTAAATAGCTTGGCGATGAATAAATCTGACAAAAACAAACGACCATCGGATCCAAACAGCTGTAATGGGAAAGGCATTCGTATAAAAAATAATTGGTTCCCCCGTAATGGCCGCCATCTATTTCCGATGAGCGCGAATTTAATTTTTATTTTAAAAATTTTGACAATGCGACGTGTTTGTGTTGCTCTCTGCTAGGTATGACGTTCGTCCGGGTTTCATAGGATTTAGAGCGCGTCCGGGGTTAAAAAAATAAGTCCTGGGCCTACTGACCATGTTTTTAAAAAACTTGTTGACATGTCCGGGTTCCGTGCTCCAAAATCCGGGGTTTACAAGCGTCTTGTTCCGGGAGCAAGACACGATTTATTTAAATTTATTCGCAATTTTACAAGGCAAGGAAATGTTATTCGTATTAAAAAAAAGTTGCTCTGAGAAGTTCTTTCTGGAACAAAATGTAAATAGGCAAGCAATTATCCAACGTGATGTGAACTTCACTACGAGAAGAGGGTGGCTTTGAGCTATAACAGAGGCATTAAGTTGTCTACCTTAGGAACAGACGTCCATGTGTCATATAGTCCTATATATTTATTTATTTATTATTTATTTAAAGGTACTCAGTAACAATTCTTGTATCTAGCGTTGTCCAGGTCAAGTACCAGGGTCCGCTTATTTTGCAGAGGAAGTGGCTGTGGGGCTAGTGAAGACGATAGACTGCCGTTTTACGTCATCCCCGGAATCCCCACAATCTCACGACTAATATCACTTAGTGACATTAATGGGACCCACTTTTTTACGTGCCCCTAAACACGGAGGAGGTCTGATATTTGAAAACCAGTTCTGGAATTGGTCAGTGGTCACCTATCCATCACCCGGCTGTGGTAAGAGCTACTTAACCTAGCAAACGACTCAGATGCCGGTCACTGATTCAGCAACGACCTCCTCAGTAATAAGTATAGTGAAAAAAGGAAAATAACAAAATGATAAATGGTTTTTTTTTTCTATATTTTAGATTGTTGTACTGAAGAGTGAATCCACAATGATTTTATACAAGATATCTCGTATATTTTTGGGTGTGCCGAACGATTCCCAAATTAATGCGGGCAGCGGTCTAATAACCACTCAGTGTGTACGTACCTTATGGCGCTTAGGTTTAAACTATTCATGAGGTCTGACCTATGTTTATCGGGTTTATGGTGTATTGCTGATCACAATTATAAATAGCTCTCTGTGATGAATGAATGATTATTTAGATGTGAAAAATAATACAAGATACTAGCTATTTCCCGTGATTTCGTCCGCGTAAAATTAAACATGAAAGACCTCAAATAACTGATAGAATCAGGCGTTACTTTGCAGAAATCCATGACATGCATGAAAAACTAAATTATTTTGCTTTAATCCGCGAATGAATACGAAGGAAAATCGGTGAAATGTTGCAACCCGAAAACTACACCACCGAATCCGCCACCAAAGCACAGCACTACACTGACTTTCCGATGTGCCTCAACGCACGTTTCGCTTCGATTAGTACGGCTCTCTGCGCTCTTTCGATTTTTAACATGGAAGTTTTTGGTGAAGAACCCCATGCCACAATGCAATATAATAATACAGACTGTGCAAGAGCGTAATATACATTTCTAAGGCATTGCAAATCTACGACATTTCTGATGTTCTTAAAAATGTATATTCATTTTCTAGTTCGTGACGCAACAGGCAAAATATAAAATATGCCAAAAATAGACGATGACTTGTTATAAAATAGATCACCCTGTATTCCCATCGGTCATTCATATCATTTTTTCCACCTTGTCTTCCAAAGCTGCTTCTATCCATATTATTGGTCACCAACAATGGAATTACACGACCAATGTACTCGACAAAATGGCGACGTCCTTTCACAATTATTAATGATGTACCTATGACAATTATCGGTTTATTTATCGTCTATTATATCACTATATTTACCATAGTTATGATATACACGATAAAAGACGATTAATGATAGAAAGATGCACCGCTAGAGGCGAGAGCGTCGCCAGAAAATCGATCCAATGCGTGGGGCAGCCCCAAAACAGAGGATGGAAAGGTATGGATTTCCAATACGGCTTAGACTGCAGCGCGAACGAAATGCTAGAAGTTGACAAATAGTATACACTAGATGTACCCCGCGTCTTCGACCGCGTGGGCCACTTTTATCACTTACGGGCTTAAAAAATTGATTTTGGATAAAGATCAATATCATGTTTATAAAAACACCTTCGCAAAAAATGCATTATTTTAGAACAAATTTGGTTAGCATAAAAAGAGTTATAGGGAGCTAACCTTAAGGGATAGACATATGCTGTCGCGGAGTTGTATTTAGAAATTTTAAAGGGAAACAATTGCGTGATACATGACTTTTGCGAAACTTTAACCGTTTAGGCAGCGCACGCAGCGGAAGCTCTCAAAAGGGGAAAAAAAACCACTGATTTTGAAACATTCTTCATTGGTGCTCCGCTCCTATTAGTCTTATCATGATGGTATGGTATATAGCCTATAACCTTCCTCGATAATTGGCCTATCTAACGCTGAAAGAATTTTTCAAATCGAACCAGTAGTTCCGGAGATTAGCGCGTTCAAAACAAACGAATAAACTTTCAGCTATATTAGTATAAACATAGATTTAAACCCAGTACTTTGATTTCTTTGGATTTTAGTACATTTTTATCTGAGCGATGTTAGTTGTAAGATTGTAGAGATGACGTCAGACGGCAATCGGTCATCTTGACTCGCCTCACAGCCGCATCCTCCGCAATTTAAGCGAACCCTGGTAATGAGCCGGGGTAACGCTAGGAAAAAGAAGAATTAGATTAAATTAGCCTTAATAGTTCAATGCTAAAATATATATATTTGATTAGCCTATTGGTTCCCACTGCTGTGCAAAGGCCTCTCCCTTCTTGATCACAGTTGTTAACAGCTGTCGTAGTCGAATATGATTATCAATGAAACTCCCTAAGGTCTTACAGTTCGGCTGAACTGTACAAAGTTGTGCGTCGATTTGAGACTTGATTTTTTTCACTAATAGATATCACTAATAGAATAGAAGCCCACAAACAAACTTTCACCACGCGGAAATGTCAATATGCACCAAAAAAAATTATACTTAGAATTTTCTTTGTTGCTTAAAATTAAGCAGCTTTGAACATCAATTTTCGCCTTTTATATAATTATTATAAATTTAAATAAAAGTGAACATTAAATCGATCTAAACGAGTGTCCAGAAACTCCTGTTGAAACAAGGTAAGTGAGAAGGTTGGGACTGGGGCGGAGCGTAACGGAGGTGCCGTCTTAATCTTCTTTGCTATTTTTTATCCTCCAAAGAAAAAAAAGATGTTATAAGTTTGTTTTCTATGTCTGTGTATGTGTGTCTGTCTGTGGTATCATAGCTCTCAAACGAGTGGACCGATTTCGATGGCGTTTTTCTTATTTGAAAGCCAGTTGCCTTGCGGAGGTTTCTAGCCATGTTTGGCGAAAATTGGTCTAGCAGTTTGTAGAGTATCAGCTCATTTCTAGTATGTAAGGCATTTTTGGCATAAAATTGAATTCTCATGCTTTTGTTTTAAAGATTTCTCAGTTATGTTTTTAAGCCTATGTTTGAAAAAGTTGTTGGTGGTGGAAGAAGAGATAAATAAACGATAGGAAGCGAATATATACGAGTGGGGTATCAAAAAAATAACATATCATATATATACAAAATACATCTACTTTCCACTAAAAGTTTAGAAATAAATTATTTTTAAATAAAAAGAAAACCGACTTAAAAAACATAAAGGCGAGGAACTAAAAAGCATAAAATAAATAGTACTTTCATACGATTTAGTAGACACTTACTGATGTGCTGAAGTATACATACATATAAATAATACGCCCAGACTCAAGGTGGGAATCGAACCCACGACCCCCGGAACAGAAGACAGGCTCACTGCCCACTGCACCAATGGGCCAGCCATTATATGTTTAAATAATGCATTTTATATCTTTAATAGTAATGTGTTATTTTTGGCATTGTATATCTGAATATATCTTATAGAAATATATTTATTTTCTAAACCGGTTATTTACCTAAATAAAAGGGTGTTAGAGTCAACCCTATAAGTTAATATAACTAGTACTTGTGAAGGGCGGCCCCGCTTTTCTATAACATTACATATCTTAAGATACACATTTAGATTTTTATAAAAAAATAAAACAGAAGTTGGGCTATTTATTCATGACAGTGTAATTAGTGATTTGTGTGTATATCTGTATATGAAATGTTAAAAATTACAATATTTTAAAGAATAATTCAGGAAAAACTTTTTTTGGATGTGGGTAATCTACACCGCAATGTGATCTAGTATATACATGTGTATATAAAGATTCAATAGCTCAAAAATATAATACAAAGGCAATTCATTTTAATAAGAACCTGAATGTCAACATTAATAGTTGATACAGGCTATTAATGTTGATATTCAAAAATTATCATAATTAATTACAGGTTGATGACAATTATTACTACTGTCAAATTTGTGATGCATTACTGATGCATGTTACTGACCATATCAAAGAAACAAATCATCAAGCTAAGAAAACTTCCAGCATTCAAAAGGAAGCTGTTGAAGAAGTGTCTGTTGTAAAACGTAATCCTGACAAAACAGTTATTATACAAGGTACAAAAATAACACAAAATCAGTGGCATGGTATCAACAATGGGAAGTGTTTATTATGTGACACAAATTTTAGTAAAATTCACTACCACAAGTTGTCATTTGGACATATAGCCAACTTAATAAAAAATAAAATAAAATGTTTAAACAATAACTACTATAGAGAGGTAAGTTTCTTATTTCAACTCATTTGGTTACACTGCAACTCGAGAATTGATGGACCAATTTAAATAAATGATTTTTCAATATTTCTTAAAGTGTGAGGAAGGTTCTTATAAAATGAATTAGAATTTTCCACAAAAAAATAAAACCTTGAAAATTAGTTAACTTCTTTATTACACAAGCAAAGAATTGACATATTTTGTATAGGGAGGGTGCGCTACCTCTAATTACGATTAATATCACAAAGTGACATTAATCGGGTCCCACTGTTTTACGTGCCTTCCGAAACATTTAAGCGGTCGTTCAAGTATTACGTACTTTTGCTATTGAGGAGGTCGTTGCCTAATCACTCTACAGAGTCGATCTCTAGGTTAAGAAGTTCTTCTGCAACGCAGTGTTAAATGGGTGACCCAATCTATAACTGGTTTTCGGAAACCTTCTCCGCGTTTCGGGACGCGCGTAAAACAGTGGATCTCGATTAATAACACTCGGTGATATTAAGTCGTGACATTGTGGCCGGATTAATGTTTCGTTTCTAGGGATAGTCTATTATTTATATTTTTTAATGTTTTATTTTTTATAATTAAAGTCCGAGTGAAAATAGGTTTGTAGAAGTCGGAATTTGTTAATGCCGGCATAGTTTTTTCTTAGTTCAATTTCAATTGAGCATAGTTAACAAAGTTATGATTTTATTATATATATACAATAGTTAAAATTGATTTAACTTTTTGACAAGATTGTCTTTATAAAATGCCCCGAAGACGGATTTCGGTGCGCAGACATTATATTTGAAAAAAGTAAAATATTTTATACACACTGTTTCGTTAGCCGGGCGCAAATGATAATTATAAATCAATTTATGAATAAAAAAAAAGTACGTCGTGCTACGACGATGTCAAAATTGTTGTTCAAGAGCATTTATGGGCTCCCGATGAAAACCTACAAGTTAGAACCTCTTAGGTCTTTTTTTTAATTCAAAGAACCTCTCAGTACATTAATTCCAATATGTCCATGTGAAATTTTAGGCAAACATTATCTATCTAGGCAATTTTCGGTTCGCTCACCGGGCAGGTCGCGTCCGCAGCTCATGATCTCGTGGTCGAGGGAGGCCGAGGCAGGCTCTGCGGCGCGCCGGCCCCGCACGCCTTGCTGCAATCCCACGACTGAATGTATACTTATTGGGTTGTTCTTGTTGTGCTTGTTGTTGATGATATTGTTGTTGTGCTTGTTGTTGATGATGTTGTTGTTGTTCCGAGTCAACCAGGGCCGACTTGGAAGTCTCTGAATAGACTTCTGACAAAGGTCGGTCGAAGTTAAGACTCCTTATTGAGGTGGGGATTCTTGGACGACTCTAGCTTGGAGTGTTTGTTAGGTGTTGAATAGGTAGTTGAGAAATATATGCATGAGAAGCTAAACTACTTCCCTTTATTCATAAATTCCGAGGGAAAATATTCCTCCGTAAAGTTACTTGCGGGCTCGAAACAGGATACAGGGCGAGGGTCGCCCGTAATTAAGACAGGACCGTGGATAAGTTTAATGAAGATGTAAGGCGATACATCGTCTTGTGAATTTAAATGAAAATACCTAGTTTTATGTATGACATCCATTTGCCTTCACATTCTTATTTCTTCACATCAAAATATCAAATAAAGCATCCATTTGTTTACGATAGAAGTACTTACTTAATCTATATGGAAATTAAGTAAGTACTTTATTATTAAGTACTTACTTTATTATTATTTAATTTTATTATAGACTAGCTATAACCAGCGTCTTCATTCAGTGATTTTGTTAAATTTTGAGGTTCTTTGTGTTTTAGTGCGCAACCCCAATATTTTTTCTATAACTAAAGTAGCCTATGTTAATCTCGTAACATCAGCTATCTGCCAGTGGAAGTATCCGTTGAAACTCGCTCTATCGTTTCGGAGATTATCAGAGGCGAACAGACACACAGACATAAAGAAATGTTTAACTTGTGTTTTTGTTATTGGTATCGTATAGGTATATAGTCAATATAATCAAAATAATTAAAAACACTTTAATAT
Organism: Charaxes varanes; assembly: GCA_024363005.1. Lineage (NCBI taxonomy): Eukaryota > Metazoa > Arthropoda > Insecta > Lepidoptera > Nymphalidae > Charaxes > Charaxes varanes. Next base: position 1,536,239 of record JANCMC010003086.1, read on the forward strand.
TATTTATATGTATGGATCAGGGGTTGGCAACATGTGGCTCTTTTTTTGGATATGAAGTTGTGGCTCTGTAGTTCCATACGAAAATATGTGATCATCTAATACTACCCTAATTTGTTACGAAAAAACACCACTCACATATAGCTATGCAGATATTTTTCTTATGGATAAATAGATTGGTTTCTTTTATCAAAAACTTTAATAATAATAATAATAATAAATTTATTTATTAAAACCATACAATAAATATAAAGTTTCCATGTAACATTTTGTTTTGTGTGCGTTACATAGATGCTTCTGCAGCTGCTGCTTATATATGCGACTAGCATAATTCATTAATGACACGAATAATGTTAGTGGCTCTTTAAAAACTTTGAAATTTTGTAAAGCGTTATTTTTGGCTCCTCGACTCAAAAGGTTGCAGATCCCTGGCATAGTTGAATGACATTTTAGCTTGGCGCATAATATTGTCATATGAAGTTACGAAGAATTTTCAATCTCCGGTATTACTTACACACGAAGTGAAAATGACGTTGACTTGGTAACAACTACCTAAGCACATTGGGCATGAAAATGACACGTGCATTAGTGTGGTGAGCTATAATTGCAGTAAATATTATTTACATTGTATTAAAGAATATCACAATCTATACTAATATATAAAGCTGAAGAGTTTGTTTGTTTACTTAAACGCGCTAATCTCAGGAACTACTGGTTCGATTTGAAAAATTCTTTCAATTTTAGATAGCGCATACATTGAGGAAGGCTACACGCTGTATATTATCATGCTAAAATTTTTCATCTAATTTTACATGGACTAAGTCACGTAATAACTAGTTCTTAATAAAGGCCGGCAACGCTTATGCCAGCCTTCTGGTAGAGTTGTCCTTGGACTTCCGCAATCACTTTGCCCATTTTTCCTTGGTTATATTATTAAAAATTGGACCTAAAAAGAAGAATGGACGTAAAGATAAAGTCAACAGAAATAGAGCGAAATATATATAGAGAAAAAGAATACAAAAGTCGTACGTACGCGGGCTCGTAACTCGCGACAAACATTCGGTAACAAAAGCGTGCGACGGAACCCATAAACCTGCCTGGCTGATGTTCCGTTTTGCAATTCCACAACGGAACCCGTATGAATGAGTAAACGTACCTTTTCAAATGGAAAAAGCATACCAAAAAGGTCGCCACGAAAAAATATATGAGCGCTTCAGCGCTTTTTTATGGCCGCGGGCTTCGCTAATCTCTTAACTCCTGGCGTTGCAACAATAAAGTGGCGCTGGTCGGCTCTACATTCTTACATGGCTCTACATTTTCTGTCACAAGTATATACCAGCTATATTCGAAGCTTAGTAAGGGCTAAATTCTTAAACAGACAATACTTTATGTAAATTATTTAGGAACTTGCAACAATAAAGTGACGCTAGTCGGCTCTACATTCTCACATGGCTCTACATTTTCTGTCACAAGTATATACCAGCTCTGTTCGAAGCTCAGTACGCGCTAAATACGTAACACAGGAAATACTGTTTGTAAATTATTTAGGATGTATGACAGATGACACGCAGATGAGCTGCCGGCCTTTAAGAATTGAGTATATTCTTTATAACGGTACTCCAGGACACTGAGTACCAATGTCTGCAACCAAATATAGACGACCTCAATAAGATATTTGACATTACCCCAAAAGATGTCATTTACTTTTCAACATGTGGAAAAAAGGGGACTTGTTGCTTTATCACTGCCATATTTTCGGTCTGCGAACGGTTATTTTGTTTAATAAATGATGACGGCGCCCTGCGAGCGCTTACTTTTTCGTCACGTTCGCATAATTTGACAGGTGCTTTCGCTAGAAATGTTTTGTCTTTTTTTTGTCGTTTTTTTTTTTAGACTCAACTAGAACTAGGAATACTTAAATGTATGCGTAATATTGTCGTTTCCTTTTCAACTAAATATAAAACATGTACAAAGACTAGCCAACAGTTTTACCTGCAGATCATAGATTATGTCTATGATCTGAGGATTTACCCCAAGCACCTTTCAAATTCTATGTATATCCTCAGACAGATGAGGTTAAAATTTTCGTGCCCCTAAAATAGAGGATAATTAACGTCACTAAATGTACACTTGTAAGTTAATTGCAAAAGAGGGAATTCGTTGCTCACGCTCAACCATTTTGTGAAAGCTATGCAAGTTGTTAAATTACTCAAGCGAAAGAATACACTATTAATTAGTTTGAATTAATTAACAGTAAAGTCCTTGTACATAAAATGCATTCATAATGCCCAGAAATGGCAAAATATTAATGTGCAGGAAATGAAAAATGTAGAGTTGAGCAAGAAAAATAAAACTATTTGCAGAACGCATCTGCGGTCCCTCAGGTGTCCATGGGCGTCGGTAGACACTTACGTGAATGCTGCCTGATCGTTTATATATATAAAAAAAAAGAAATCTGCGAACTCGTCAATATCCTAACATTTTATGTTGGTCTACATAACCACTTACTCTATCAAATATTATAAAACGGGATCCGAAGACCTAGCACGAACATTCTCGATAGATTTACTTATTTTTATGTTCGAAACCAACATCAAATAAAACATTAATGCTATCGTTTTACACAATTTAGTTACTAAATATTGCTAGCACGAAAAGAATCAGAACTCGCACGAATCGAAGCCTGGACGTTACGGCCATGTAAAATGGACGCACAAACCTTCGTTTGTAGTAGAGTAAAAGAAAAAAGTAAGTAAAACTATCGAGAATGTTCGTGCTAAGGCCTTACTTTCAGGAAATTGCTGAAGGTTACGCAATCACGGGATCCGAAAATGTGTCGATTAAAAAACAACCTTCTCTAGGTACCTACATCGCCTTCAATAAAAGCAATATATTTCTATTTCAGCAAATTCTTGAATAGGATGTTGAATTGGATTAGAAATTAATTTATTAAGATTTATGGATACATTCATTCAAATAATTCGACTTTAATGTTAAAATGGATATGTTCCAGACAAAGTGTTATATTAGGTCCTATTTGTTGATAAATATAGTTACAACAGACGATACACAAGTACTTTCTTCCACAAAATTCTCTCTATAATTTTATAAGAGAGAATTTGCAATGCATTTGCGAACGTCTCAAAGTCTCATAAGGTCAAGTAGTATGATTATTTTCAGATATAAAGATGAGGAATAACATTCATAACTTTAAGAGTGATAGGTATGGCTCTTACTTACCTCATCGGGACACCAAAACGACGCACAAACAAAAATGAGCCTTTTAAGTAATTGACGTGCAAACGACATTCGACCTTAGCGTGGTAAACCAATTGCTTGGGCGACATACATAACTTTAAATAAACATATGGTACGCAGATCTAAAGATTTCTGTCGTATTTCGACCAGCCGGCGATCTCAGTAATAATAACGATAATTCGCTACATATAATTGATATAAGTATACATGTTACACGTGTAGCCTTCAAAACATAATCTGCACAACTTGCCTTTGATGTTTGAGTCCTGATTCGGCTCATTCACACCGTTCATGTTTCTGTGATACCGTAGTTACGTTTAACGTTACTTGAGGCAAACCATAAAATGTAGCTTTTGCCCACTAATGACTTCAGGAGTACGTCGACGTATATTCTAAAACTATTTTTAGTATAAACTGGCAAGCCTTTCATAATATTAAGCTGTTTTTTGACTTCTACCTTTAAGAGGTAATGTGTGCACGATGATCTGAGCAAACATCAAACATAGTTAAGTTTTGTTAGGCGGACTACCGTTTCAAATATTTGAACACTGTTTGTGCGCAGCGCGTGAGTTTGAACATGTGCTCAAAGTTCCGCTCCACAGACTATGATCGAACAAGTGTTCGAATATTTGAAGCCATATTCTGGCGCCCGTATTTTGGTCACAAGCGTACAATATATACATGTAGTATTCTAGATCCATGGCCTTTACAGGCCTTTACATCCGTCGCCAGCTGTGAATTCGTGCACAAGCAAGGAACACAATGCTCCCCAAACCACACGTTTCCATATAAATCACAAACAACGCCCTCGACGTTAGAGTCTAATATTATATAAGAATATGCATATACCAGTAAAGTTTCTACTTTAAATAACTTATACAAGTACAGGAGTAGTAAAAAAAAAGTAAAAATACAAATTGACCAAAAATCTCTACTGCAGACAGAGTTTTGACTATAGATTTACGTCTCCAACTTGATAGACATTCCAGGTCTTCGTCAGCTACCAAAAGGATACCATTCCAGTATCTTACTACCCACCGGTTAAACGAATATCTTTATTATAAATTCGCAATTCAGATAACCTATTCACTCTGGTAGTATCTTCTAGCTTAGCGGCATCCTGTAATGTTTTCCCGTCAACTTTCTAGAGGATATTGCGCATACTTGTATAACTTTAATATTTGCGAAACGACAGCGATGATAATCATTTCCGTCACTATATACTTCAGTATGTAAGAAAAGAGTATAATAATATTTTTTAAATAAAAGCTTAGTGCTGTTGTCTATGGAAGCCAGTAGCTAGTTAATATGAGATTGGCCGTCTGCTCTTTGTCCCCTTGTCATAAAAAAATTGTGAAGTAGTGACCAAATGAAGCAACAGTTATGTTCAAAGTTTAGTTTATTATTTACTGGCTGTTTCCCGCGACATCGCCCGCGTGAACTTGCAAGAACCCTCAGACCTCCTGAATCCGTTCTTAGCGGATATCTACTAAAATTCATTCAGCTTTGTACGTCCCGCGGTTTTATAGATTTCGTAATGGGTGACCTTTCACTTTTATGTATATATATATAAAAGTTTTGAAGCTTTGAGCCCCAATAGAAAATCAGTGCAGTGTGAGGATTTTACACTTAAAATCAGAGTGTTTTAATGCCGCCTCGACTGGAGTTTCCAAAAATAAAGTTTATTGTTGTTTAAGACTGTGAGGCCATGAGAAACGTATGTCCAAGCTTTTGTCATATCATTCCCGTTATTGGCACAAGCGCAGTTGACAGTGACTCTGTCATCCACTGTGGGATTACATTTTCGATTCCCGCTCCGACTCTGGATCACCAAAGGGTGATGGTATCGGAGTAGCGTTTGAGTTGCTTTGCACAGATTGGTCCTTTGTTTCCCGGATTCCTGCATCGTCATTTCATAATTTCTGCTTTTCAGCAAATCAAAACACGATGATGAGTTTAAAGATAGACGGATAATGGAACGTGGTGTCCTGCTCCTCGTTGATTTCCTCGAAGTAATCGCTGACTCTACCAAAGAATTCTCTAATGTTACACATACAGTAGTATTAAATGCTGCATCTGTTATGAAATACAGCTACAGGAAGGCGTTCCAAGTAACACCATTTTAGGTGGAGTTACAACGGTTGGATTAATATATAGTTAGCTAACCCGGTTATAACACGGATTTAGAGGATCGTACACGTGATCAGATCCAGAAGACTTTCTTAAGAATGAAGTGAAACGGAATCAAGTATTTTTTCCCAAAACATTGAACTCCTTAACTTTAAAAAATATACTTTTAATAACACGCTAAACAAGCTTGTTTTCGATACCTCTCACGTAAGTTGTTGTAACCACAATTTCCTATATTTATTACTAGTAGAGTGTTACAAACAAGTAAATTGTAATATAAAGATTAATTTTTAATATATTATTGTATACAATAATGTCACTGTCACAATTTAATATATAATTGTATACATATAATGACGATTTTATTTCAATTTACATTTTTGTAGCACTCTAATTTGAAGTTGGGTATTTGGGGTTACACCAATTTTCATGGGGGGTATTGTTTTGTGGAATTCGTACTGTGTATATTATGCTCACAAATTGGTATTGATTGACGGGACATTTAGATAAACCTATTTGTCATAGAGTATTGTAGACAGAATGAAGTTAAGCAGTATTTAAATAAAGTTCAATACATAATACAAATAGATCCATTTTCCATTTCCATTCCAAAGATCTGCTTAAAAATATTACTCCAGTTAAAATTTCTTTAAAGCTTTCATTAGAAGTGGCCACAACAATAGCCCAGTGGGATTTGAAATGACCACTTCACTGATATTATTACAACCTTCTACCGTGGAGCTGTCGAGTAAAATAACAATATAATGTTCGTATTATAAATAAGCCTACGCCTACAGTTTAGCAAAATTACCATTTGTACAATTATCTCCTGTATTGTTTGGAAATGTAGGTTGACGTTGAACAAACCTTGCATAAATCTTACGCGTCCGACTGAACAGATAACGTATCTCGTGTCAAGCTGAACAATATTCGACCTTAACCTCCCTAATGATATAAAACCGGAAGCTGCAAACAATCGACTTCCCATATCCGCAAACTTGTCAAAACTGCCAATACATTTCTTTTTTTTTATCACGCAACGTCCACGAATACAAGGCTTTATATCCCATCAATTGTCTCATCAAAATTATATTTTTATTCATGTAAAGCCTTATTTGTGTTTTTTAAGCCTTTATAATCAATGGCTGTCTTGTTAAAATTTAACAGTGATTGTTTTTTAAAGAAAAACAAAAAATCATTCATATAAAATACTTGTCTACACAGTAATCACAAAAATTACATAATAGAACTATTCAACTAAATATAATTACGCTAGATAACTAATTAAGTATTAAGCAACCTCGCGCTTTCCAGTTCCCGCCAAAACATTTATTAATCTATGGTAACACCACTGAGTATAAACAAGCGGAATTAAAAGAACTGTAACAGACAGCCTTGTAAAAAAAGAAACAGTTTCCTAATTCAATTTGACCGGATCCAAGTTCTAACAGTACGAGTGTAAATTAAAATTCGTTTCGCGTATTGTCTTGACGCACACGCCCAATGTCAAATCTAAACAGAGTTTGACGTATGAGCCGTAAAAGTGCATGGGAAATTGTGTTTTGTTAACGTAACTGGTATAATCTTTTTCGCCTGTAGCCAAGTTGAAAATTCTGTACAGCTTTTTGCACACAAGCCTTTATTTGTGTTACTGGGTAAAGGGCAAACGTGCTAGCAAAACGTCAGTACGAAGTGTCAAATGGTTTTACCGCGAATTATCTGTTGTCATTGCTGACAGCCTTTTATAATTTGTGGTTAACAAAAATAACGTGTTTAGTGAAAATTAAAGAAGTATTTTTTATTTCATTTATTCTACTATCAAGTCTCACCTATATCTATAAAAGTGAAAGATGAAATTTATCAAGAAGGTAGTTTATAGTTAGAAGACATCCCATAAGAACGAATTTTTCTATAGCGCCAGATTAAGGGGGCCTAAGGGATCTCGCAAGTTCAATTTTACACGGACGAAGTGGCGGGAAACAGCTAGTCATATCATAAACTCAATTTCCTTTTACCATATTTTATAAACTGTCCGTTTTAATTTTTTTTCATTTCAAATTAACTTTTACAAATCATCAATTTTCTCCTGTTTTATTGCAGGAACTTTAAAAAAAATTGAATTTTTTATTTTTGCATAGACGTTTATCAATTCTCAAACTTGGTGGAGTCACGAAGCGTCATATTTGTCTTTGAATTTTCTAGAATCATTGTTTACGTTGAATCTGTGGGTTCATTTTTTAAAGTAAAAAAGAAATCAGCCAGCGACAGGAGGTAATTTTTAAATGCAATTTAAGGTGTCCACACTTTCCATATCTAAATGGTGATAGAGATATCGTATGTCGTTGTTTATTATTAAATTTCGGGCTGAACTGCTTAAAAATATATAAAAACGGCACTCAATTTGTGTTTATTAAAAGCTGTACCGTACTGAATGTGTTCCTTACCAAATATAATCGCGTTTTTATGTACCCGGAACAGAAGGTATCGATGTTTTTATCCTTTTGTTAAATTTAAAGTTGATATTGAAAGTATAAAGATATTGAAATGAGCGCTGATATATATATGTGTACATAAAAAATTAAAATATCTGTGATAAAAATAAAACTAAGGCTTGAATTAACTGGGATTCAATTTATTATTAACTGTTACAACTAGTATACACGGAGCTATTACGAGTACAAGTAGCAAGATAAAGGCCAGAGATCATGGAGCAGTTGAAATTAAATGGACACAGATTAGTATATTCTATAATGTTTCATATAGACGACATAAGCATGGTTCATACTCTCAACAGTGTATGTGTTAGTTTTAAATACCTGTTAAATATAAACAATCGTGAGATGTCAACGAATCCTTGCCTCACACAGAACTCTGTGGAATCAGTTGCCTCCCGAAATTTCTCACAAACCAACCTACCAATACGACCTAGTTATTTTCGAGGAAGTTACACACTTCTCATGCCGGCGTCAGATATAGCTCAAAGTGTTTGTACATTTTTGACCATGAAGATTACAAAGTACTACAAAACTTTGCGCCGCTACACAAAGTCCCCGGCCACACTGCATGATCATTGAAATGAAGCTATGTCTGGGTCCTGCATTATACAAAAATCAGAAACGCGTCTGAAGGTGTGACCTTCAAACAGCGCAATGTTTTTTTTTATTTTTTTTATTTAAAAAAAAGAAATTAACATTAAAAAACCAATCTAACATGGTTGTTCGTTGTCATTTACTTAGATTAAGATGAACCCTTTGTTTGTTTGACCATCCATGACATAAAACCTACACCTCCTTCTGCAGTGCGATAGGCCTGGTTTCCGCTTGGAGGTATGAGAGATTCATCTCTCCCTTCAATTCAGTTTTCTATTACGACATTATTACGCATTTTCCTTTTCAATTGCGTACCAATTGCCTCCACGTTTGGATATCAATACACTTACCTTATTTCCCTTTCTACCAATCTTCTGTCGAGTTAATTCCTTGTGAATTCATAGCCGTTAGGCTTGTGCAGCCATTCCCCTTGTAAGTCACGCAACACAGTGACATAACGCGCCTTCCCGCTTCCGAACGCCGCGCCGCCATGTTGAAATTGCGTCATGAATGTAGTTACAAGATTGACTTTTTACTTATTATTATATAAAAATGTTTTATTAAATGGAGCAATGGATCAATCGGGCATACCTTGTTTATTATTTAAGCTATTTAAAATTCATCGCTGCGCTTTGGTAAGAATTAATTAGATTTATGTATTACGCGAGCGAATTTTATTTTATTCTGGTGATGTTCACTTGAAATTTTAAATAGGGCTCCTCATACCACACGCTTTACTTTATATTGAGGGGAACTGTGAATGTTAAACTTATCAAGCCCTTTTTAATATCTATATATTACACATATATAGATTTCCTTGTAGCAATATACAAATACATAAAATATAGATAATATCGTGATGCAGGTCGTGCCGTAAAAGATCATTGGGGCTAAAAATTGAATAATATAGTGTTAACAGCAGTGAGGTACTTGTACTCAATCCTGGATCTGGAGGAGGGCAAGTTGGGACACTCTCAGGCGCTAGTTTTAGGAATCACCAATATGACAATATATGCTTCAAATTTAAAAATAGTCAACACGTATTTTTGATGTTTTTATCGTTATTATGCTAGTCAAGACGGAGGTAAATCTAACAAACCAAAATTTATAAAAACGGCCAAGCGATTTTTTAGGTATGAATCATGTAGATTTTGCTATACACCTATATATAGTATTATATATACCTATGAGACGGTATCTGATTCCTACAAGTAATATAAAAATAATAAATTGTTTAAACGATCTTTTGATGACAACCTTACGAACGTACAAACACTAATGGACATTGTACGAGTTGAAATTTATTCATAAGGATAGAAGTAAGGGGAAGATGCAATGATCTAAAATCGAAATAAATACGCAGAATTCCGCATCAACCCTTAGAACCAGTTTAAATGCTTTGAGAGAGCTCAAATCCAAAAGTAGACATTTATTGTAGTATCAGATATGACTCCAAACCATTTTTTTGTTTTCGAAAAAGAATAAAAAAAGTATTCCAAGAACGTGTATTTCATATCATTATAAATTAAAAATCTGTGATTTAAAAGTGTAACCAGTCAGTGTGGACCTTTTCAAATAGTTTTCTCATAATGAAACTAGCGAGCCCGGAACACAAAGTCGTGTCCGAATTTAGGAGGATAAAATTTTGTGGTCACGTTATGTTGTCACGCTTCATATCTATCTTTCTTGTTTGTATCATAAAACGTGACACTGGTCGAATGTTTTATAATATAATAATTTAACATAGCACGTCTGTCAAAAACTTTTAGCACTAACTTCCTCCATAAGAAGTATTTCGAAGGAGGTACCATTACATTTTTTAGTATCTATAAATAATCTTTGATTTTTTTCAAACCTGTCCGGAAATAAGGATAATGAATTAAAATAAATATAACTTAAAAAGGTCCAGCGGATTACAAGTCTTAGCAAGACAAACGGTTAAAGTTTTTATGTAGATCTAAACTTCAGTGGCACTTTATGGCAATGCTGTTACGTCAATAGATGGTATTGTTGTCGCCTTTTGTTCGGTTTGTGAGACTTCCCGGTGGCCTAAACTCGTCATTAAAGGCCGGCAACGCATCTGCTTGCCTCCTGCTTATGCAGATGTCCATGAGCGTCAGTAAGTACTTACTTGCCTGCTGCCTGCTCGTTTGCCTCTTGTAACATAGAAAAAATTACGGACAGTGAAGATGAGTGGTCACAAGACCTCTTTAGCCGTCAGTAGCTACAAATTAGTTTTTTTTTTCTGTTGCTTTCAGGCCGTCGGTGTCCCCTTTTCCTACACCCTGGAGCTTCCTGGATACGAGTATACCTTTGAGGTACCGCCTCAGTACATCGAGCAAATCAATACGGAGACCTGGCGAGGAATTGCCATCACCGCCCGTCTCTCCAATGCTTTCTTCAGGCCCAGGACGTAGTAAAGTTATGTGAATTGACAAAAATACGTATTAAATTTGATGCTTTCTGACTACATGTGCTGTTTTATTTATATATTTAACATTAGCTTCAACTTGCGACTTTCTCCGCGTTGTGCTCTTCGAATTTCGTACAAACTTTTACCCCTTTCAAATTTTATTTTCGCAGCAAAAAGTATCCTATATCCTTCTCCTAGGTATAAGCTATCTATGTAGATATCTATCTATACCGACATTCATCGGAAGCGGTTCAGGAGTGAGAACGTAACAGATAGAGTTACTTTTACATCTATAAATATAAAAGGGTCACCAAAAATGAAATCTCGAAAACCGCGTGTTATGTATAGTTGATATCCGCAGAATTTTTTTAGGAGGTTTAAAGTTCCACAATTTTATTTGGACGAAGTTGCGAGAAACAGCTAGGAGATAGTAAAAATATTTATATAACTCAAATTAATTAAAAAATAATCGCCGGTCTATGAGGAATGAACATGCTCTTTTCTTGAAGGTCCCTAAGTCGTATCAGTTTGCAAACACCGTAGCTGTTTTCACAGAAATTTTGCGAAAGCAAAAATTCTTAGAGAATAGTAGCGCTGTGAACTTTGATTATCATAAACTATTGTCCCGCCCCGGCTTCACACGGGTATTTATATTAACAAAGTTTTCATACTGTTACGGACTTTTTTGACGCAACTATGACGCTGGCCGCATGGACCAAAGAGATTATGATAGGACATTGACGATGGGTCTTAGATTGAATGAACCGCCCTCGGTATTCCTTTCAAATGAGCTTTATTATAAAAGCTTACTACGAGTACTACCCCTGTAAATCGCCTTCATTTGGGCCGTATGGGGACTAAAATTGATCTTTTGCGAATACAATAAAGCGACCGGTGTTTTGGTATATATAAGCAACTGATAGTCATACCTCTTGGTAGTATATACCGCTTCTCGTAAAATTGAACGTTAAAGTTATTATATTTATGCCTATGAAAGGCTTGTCATATAGAATACTAAAGCTTGTATTCTTAAAATTAAGTTTTGTGAACACGCTGTTGGCATACCTAATGAAATAAAATAAAATAAATAAATAAAACATTTGACGTATGTAATCCGAAAATGTAATCTTCTAATATATAAAGCTGAAGTGTTTGTTTGTTTGCTTGAACGCGTTAATACTGTTCAGATTTGTAAAATTCTTTCACTGTTAGATAGCCTATGTACCGAAGAAGGTTATATATCGTCGCACTAAATTTGAACGTTCTTTTTTAACTAATTTTACGCGGCAGAAGTTGCGGGCACAGCTAGTAAATTATATCGATACCCGCTTTCAATTTAACATTATTTGAATCGAAGATATATCAAAAGTAAGGCTTTGTCAAGGCTGTATTGATGCAATGTACTTGTCCCTTCACCTGCCAAATATATTTAAACTTTATAATTTACTGTATTAAAATATGACTGATAAACATACTAACGCTTTGTGAATACAAATTAATAACAGCAACAGCTGCTGCCGTTGAAAATGTTATTTTCTTTATTAGTAATTTGGTGTGGGTTATTTGTACTTATTTACTTAAACAGAGAAATTTAATACGTGGGAAAAAATAAAATATTGTTTGAAATCGCAATTATAAGCTATACGATGTAAATTATTGTTAAATAAAAAGAAAACCGCCTTCAAAATTTATTTCTGTGTTAAAAACAAAAAAAACGCGAAGCGGCCAGCGTGGTCGCCCTTTCGCTTCTATTCTGTCCGCAACAGTGTTAGTTACGTTTCGAGCGGAAGGAGTGATATTCGATTCACGGTAATTTTTTTTAACACAGAAATGCATGTATATTTTATTGTTAACATTAACGTCCAAGTGTGTGTGTATGTGATTGTAGCATTTATAACTCAAAAAGTTTACAAGAAAAAAGTCCGCCTTCGGTGCCTGCTGCCTGCTCGTCGGCCCCCTTGTAACATAAAAAAAAATCAGCACTGGAAGTGGGTACGTACCTGTACACTCACATCCAAACATCGCTGACTAGTCATGCCCCTTTTGGGGCATCACACTATATATTATTGTCTAGCCTAAGTATTGTTAAATAAATTATAATGTTATTAGTATAGTGTGATGTATCAAATAAATGTTTCCTCCTTTCTTTCTTTCAACTTGCTGTTAACCCATTTCGTAGGAGTAAAATTAAACGTACAAGTGCCCTTACATCTCATTAGTCGTTATTTAAATCTCAGTAGTTATTTTGTTGCCTATGTAAGTTTTTTCTAACATAGTCGTTTATACCTATAATTGAGGTGACACTTGAACATGATTATTTTGCTAGTTTTTATGATACATTGTATGAGTGTTTAATTTGTTGGTGTAACGTTTTAAAAAAAAAATAGTCTGACTCTATCGAAAAATCTATTCATAGGTATCTACTAACTTTAAAGTACCTCCCTGTACCAAATTTCATCTTTGTACGTCCCGCGGTTTTCGTAATTTCGTGTTTGGTGCGCTTCACTTTTATATATACTAGGGAGCCCAACAAACGTTGTCCTGCCCGAACGTTGGGTTACTCACTATTTACTACATTCTATTATCCTATAACATTAATCCCGTTCACGTCCCCGTTCCGTTTCCGTTCCATTTCCGTTCCATTTCCTGTTCACTTCGCCATTCCTTTTTTATCATACAAACCATGTCCTTTCAATAACGAACACGGTGTGCAAATTTGATTAAAATCGGTTAAGTAGCTTAGAAGTCCATCGCTGACAAACAACGTGACAATTAATTTATACATATTAAGACTTGCTGTGCCCTGCGACTCCGTCCGCGTGGGCCACCCTTATCACTTAGGAGTATGAAAAATAGATGTTGACCTATCCTTAACCCTGGCCAATATGCGCGCAAAATTTCATGAAAATCGGCCACGCTTGACTTGGAGAGAATGCGTAACGAGAGCGTTACGAAAAGTGTGATCAAGAGAGGCGAACGGAAGTCGAGAGGAATATATGAGTCAGTGAAGATAGAAAAAGAGAGATACGTATCTTATTTCTGATACCACATCAGCTAGTCTTACAAACAACCATATTAATTACCCATGTATCCGATAATGAATAAATCATATACATAAATGACTTCCGCGACGACGACGACGAAACGCGACAACAATACAATCACTTGACGTGACAGCATTGCCGCCACTTCACGCCTATCTTATCTGAGCAAGAGGTACTGGTACCCGGTCGCGCCGGCCCAATTCGGATGTAGACCAAAAGGACTGCAAAAGTGGCGCTACGTCTATACTAACGTAGAATATTTTAAATCATCTCAGTATTCTATACTCAGTATAGAGTAGGGATGTTATGGAAGTGGTATCTAGAAACCAGAATTGGAATCTGAACAAAAAAAAACGTCATATATATTATTCATCAATACCTGGGTATTAAAAATATAAAAAAAAAACAAATTGAAAATCTTATGGCGTCTAGTGAATTAAATCAAATGACTGATGAGTGATTCCAAAAGAGGAAAGTTATGTTAAAAAATAAAGAACATTGCAGCTTCTACTGTGTCCAATCTATTTCTTAAAGGCTCACTTCAACCAACCAATATTCACATCATCGACTTCTAATATACTTACCATTAAAATTTATAGGAACCGAATATGTAAAATTAATCGGAAGTTCCAAACTTGCGGAATCCCTGTGAACCTCCGTAACATCACTAATATAGTGAACTGAGAATATTTTTACATACACATTTTTGAAATTAAACCTATGTTATACACAACGCAAATACAATACTCGTAAACTACTTGAGTTGAGTTTGATCCATGCTCATTACTTAGATTTTAGCTCGACTTTTTAAAGTTAAAATTCAAGAAAACACTTAGGAACTTATCAAAGTAAAATCTCAATTACTGTGTATTGATAAACTTTCAATCATAATCATTTTATTTGGTAAATAAACATTACAGGTCAAAGTCGTTACAATGTTTAAAGAAAAATTTGCAATTACTATCTTGCAGTTATAAATTACAATACTTAATACATTTTTTCAATTATATTCGTTGAAGTTATTTTAATTATCAGTATTATTATTTAGTCATTACTTTAATTTACATTTAAATGTTCATTTTCAGAGCCTTAATAGCTGAATGTTATAAGGTATGGACTGAAATTCGTAAGGTACCCGGTTCAAACCCCACCGCCGTTGGGATATTGTCGCACCAAGAGCAAAACGAAAAAAAGAGAATGAGCGCGCGTAAATATAGCGACGAAACAACGAGCGGCGAGACAAAGCAAACTAGATGGCGTTGTACGGATGACGACGACCGCAGTACAAACGCTGAAAATCTCCATACAAACCAACTCACGCTAGCAAAGTTTCTACTTACGATTACTATATATAGTCCTTCCGACGAACAACTGTGGGCGTGCCCGGGCAACTCCAGTTAGCCCGAACACGAAGATCTTCCTTTGCGTTGGTTGAGCATATCGACCTACGCTCCCACCTTTCTTTCCTCGCCGAAACCTTCCACCTTCGTGTGCCTTTCCACAATTGTTTCTGAAATGTGTTTAGTCAACGTTTTAAATATATTTGTTTGTCCTATTATCCACAATCAATCTCACTTTGTACGGGTTTGTCGACATTGAACTATCGCAGATTGTTCCCTAGCTCATTTTCGTCTCTTTGTTTTATTTCATATTTTGATCTCCTATTTCTTCTGAGTTTCGCTACTTAGTAGTTTTTTTTTTTTTTAAATTACACATTTTTACTTCAAAAAAATTAACGTTCTGAAAACGTATCCAACGTACGTACGGTTTGAGTTGATTCAGTTGCACAGGTCATCGGCGGCGTATGAAATAATAGTAATAGGACATTTATAAATTATTTCCATCAATCAGGATTCCTTCCTTCCCTACCTTACCCTAAATATTTCATAAGACGATCATTCATTATTGTGTCTAAAATTTTTGAAATGATTGGTAGAATCTATATAGGGCGATGGTTGCATACATCGTGTTTTCTACCAATGTTATAAATTAGATATATTGTTAGATACGGGAACAAGTGAAACGGTCCGATGCTATACTTGCCCTAATTTATTATTTGACGTTTTTACAAGCCCCGCGGTACGCGCAGGCACCTGCATATATATACTTACTAACATAACCTTTCTTCCCCCTAGGTTGATAATTATCTTATATACTAAATTAACCTACATAAATAAGCTAATTATTCGGACGCTTGCGTAGTAGCCTCCTAAGAGTTCGAGCTGAGGGCCTTACTTCTCCTTCAACAGCCCCAAAAAATTCTAATTCATCATCGTCGATGATTTGTCGCTCGAGTCCTAACGAGCGGGAGACTCGCGCGCGACAAGTAATCGGCACTATTGTTGGCACTTCGTATATATTCAATAGTGTAGTTATAACCGCTAAGGAACATCGCATATCGTTGTAACCGATTAGCTGACACCGTTTTAGGTCTCGTTAATCCGGTCATACTGTACGCCAAATTAATTATTAAGGAATTGTGGCTGCTTAATTTGGGATTAATATAAACCAGTGCTAGAATGTGTCACCCATCTACTACCCGGTCGCAGCAAGACCAACTTAACCTAGTGATCGACTCAAATGTCGACCACTGATAAGGCCACGACCTCCATCATGATTCTATTTTCTATGAGGCATGAAAATCTATTCAAATCAAAAGATCATGAAATCACGAAAACGGCGGGACGTACCAAAATAACACTTGAATAATAGACATCCGCTAAGAACGTATTTTATGATTGGGGGAGATTAAGGAGGACTAAGAGATCTTGCAAAGTTAATTTTACGCGGACGAATCGCCGGAATCTGTTAGTTTTTAATACTTTGTATAAATCCGGTAATATTCTTTTTTATATTACAAGGGGAAAACGAGTAAGCGTTTCATTATGGACTACTAAAAGGCTTGCAGATGCGTTGCCGGCTTTTAAAGAGGGGCTTAAGCCACCGGGAACACTCACAGACTGAACGTAACGCGACAACAATACCATCACTTGACGTGACAGCATTACCGCCACTTCACGCCGATCTTATGTGAGAGAGACGCACTGGTACCCTGACGCGCCGCCCCAATACGGATGCAGACCACAAGAGCTGCAAGCGTGGAGCTACTTCTAATTAAAAGTCACTTAAAATGTACTTATCGGCACACCTCGTTATTTCAAAAGATCATCTAATAACTATCGATGTTGCCCATTTAATTTCAATAATGATGTTGCTTAAACATGTGTAAAATGGTGACAATAGCAAATGTATCGCAAAAACAAGGAGTCCTTTTCCGTGGCTAGGGAACGCATTGTATGCAGATGTGGTTTTCTTATAGGTGCTACTTTATCACAGGACCACATATAAATCTATACTAAATATGGTATGGTATGTCATTAATTTGTGTGTTGGTGAAACGGTTAGATATATTTTGTCTTGTCATTAATTTTTAAGTATAGTCGACCAAGGAATTGCTTTACCATTTTGGATGACAGTTCCTGCTTAAAGAAAATTTTGCTAAGGGTTTTTAATTGTTTGAAATTAACTAAGCAAAAATGAGCTTTTTGACCAATAGACGTACAAACGACATTCGACCTTAGTGTGGCAAGCCAATTTCTTGGTTCCCCCTGAGGAACACTTTTTTCTGGGTTGGTACGATGTACGCAATAATTCACGACGGTCGATTGATTCGTGAAATTGAATATTAACGCACATTTGCAATTATAGTCTTAGGGCTGGTCGATTTTGCGACTTCATCCTTGATCATCATAGATGTTTCCCTTTCATCAGCTATCAATTTTCACGCAAGAATCCTATTTTCTACTAGAATTTTAAGTACCCTACGGTTAGTCCTATGGCTAGCACAGATCTATAGCACGGAGACTTAGTAGTTAAAGAGGTCGTGTCGTGTCGGATTGTAAGATATCGTGTCGTGTGATATCTTGTCATGTCGTATCATACCCTAATGTATCCGGTACGTACACAACTCATACGTTATTGCAGACAACGATAGTGCCCTCTATTTAATTCATAATGTTTATCTGAAAATGACATCTACGACGTCCAATACGTACTTGTTAACGACCGCACATGGCCTTGACCCGTTACTGACTGGATGTGCCTTCACAAAAGAAGAAAACTGCGTTGAAGGTGACTTTTACTTTTATACGCAATAAAACCAACTTTTAATGAATACAGGTTTCTATTCAGATACATAAAAACTTTACTCTTTAGGTCACACCTGGGTGCTTTTGATTCTGAAGCGGGTGTTATGAAGATGTCATAACCAGGGGGTTTCAAGGTCAATTAATTTAGTGTAAATTGGTCACTGTTTTATAAATGTACAAAAATCTTTAAGTGCAGCAAATATTTGTTTGTAACCGACACTTTAGGGTACACGTGTTCTATCTATAAAGATATGGAGCGTCATATTTTTAAGCGCCACGGTAATGACATTATTGATTCTTAATGACATCATCGCATGTTAGTGACAAATGAATTAGTATGAACGTCTTTGCCGTGTCGTCACAGTCATTACCATGTTTTAAACTTCACGTTAATACATGCAATGAATTTATACGAAATCAAATAATTGCCAAGTACATCTGTGTCTCATAATACATAATATCCTCATGAACAGAATTGCATATAAACACACTCATACACACAAATACATCTGGAATCCTTTGTGGAAGACGTTCTTACTAGACTGGTGATTAGGGACACCCATATCCATATTCGATAGGTCGATACTCAATTCTACTGTGCTATGTTGTTTATTTGTTTGTTTTTTTGCTCGAACGCCTGTTATACACAAATATTTTTTTTAGAAATATATAAATACATACATATATGGATAATACACCCAGACTCGAGATAGGAATCGAATCCACGACCCTCGGAGCAAAGGCAGGGTCACTGCCCACTGCGCCAACGGGCCAGCCGAAATAATATATAGTGTCGTTGCCTAATCAGTGATCGGCCTTTGAGTTGATTCTAGGTTAAACGGTTCTTACCGCGGCCGAGTAATAGATGGGTGACCCATTCTAACACTGGTTTCACAAATATCCTACATACTACGTGTTTCGGAAGGCACCTTTAATGGGTTCCGATTTATGTCACTGAGTTATATTAGTCGTGAGATTGTGGGGGTTCCGGGGATGACGTCAGACGGCTGTCTGTCATCTCAACTTGCCTCACAGCCTCAAAAAAGGTCCTTTTCTTCTAATAATTTGAAAAAAATGTATATTTTTAATTATATAATAATATGGTTCAATACGAAAGCAATCTATTGGAAGTATTTCGTAGCCAAGCGTAAAAAAAAAATTGCGTAGATATACCTACGTAATTTTTTTTTAATATTTTACAATATTGCTTTTAGTTTTTCTTTCCTTCTTTTTTCTCAAATATTTACAGAAAAAATGGTAATAAAACAAAACAGACTCGAGTCAGATAGGCCAAGCCGTTTTTGAGTTATAGCGAGACCCATACATAATTTAGGTTACATACCGACAGCAGCGCCACTTATAGGATCCAATTTCTCTGAAAGAGATGCACGAATGCCACGGAATATACACACAAAATTTCATCCAAATCAGCCCATCCCTATAGGAGGCCTTATATAATAAAATAGTACACTCGATTTTTATGTAGTCCTAACTATAACGAACACAACAAAACAGAATTTAACCAATTTGGTGAAGTTGTTCGGAGGCTATGCACGTGCATACATTTCAGCGACTAATTTTTAATTGTGACTATAAATTGAGATTTAAGCTATCCTATCTTTCAAGTTGCGTCATTCTGCACACGATATACAAATATAATTAAAATCAGTTCAGTAGTTTTGGAGTCCATCGCGGACAAACAACGTGACGCGTAATTTATATAAATTAGATTTCAGGTTTTCTTATTTCTTAACACCCAACCGATAAACTTGTGGGGTTATATGCCAACGAGTTCAACCTATGAACTGTTAAATGTAGATGGGTGCCCCGTTCTAACGCTTGTTTTCAAATATCCGACTACCTTCATGTTCCGAGAATGTCTCTGAGTGATATTAGTCGTGAGATTATGGGGGTTCCGGGGATGATTTCACACGGCAGTCGGTATTGCTTGCCCCACAGCCACATCCTCTGCAATTTATGCCATGAACTACGAAATTAAAAAAAAACAGTTACGTATCATTCAGTAGGTATGAAAAAAAAAAAACGGAATGTAATTTAATATTTTATGCGCTTATCGCAACTTGTGTAATGACAAAGAGGTTTATAATTAAAATAATAAACCTCAAAGACACAAAGGAAAAAATATTTATGTTCCGTAACCTATCATAACCTACTTCCACTCAACTGGCTGAGCTGTAATATTGCATACATTACCTTTCATTACGTACCCTTCATATCTTTGATATGCATATCAAATGTAAAGGGCTTTGGAAGAAGAAAGCGATAAGGTGATTAACGCCACTTAATCCAATATGGCCGCCAGTACATACTACATAGCTGGGTCAAAAGGGTTTGATTTTATAAATACGTTTTGCTTACAGTGTGACTCTTTTAGAAATAGACTTTCTCGGAACGACTACTTTAACTGGAGGAAAGGTTTCCTACAGTGTATTTTCTCTTTCGTCTCTAAACACCATGTCTGAGGGCCTGGCACGGACTTTCCTAACAACTAGAATGAAAATGTTCGTGCTAGGCCTACAGAGGGCAAGTCTTAATCGTGTCTTGCTTTTAATCAATGTTAATGCAACACGCGTTGACGCTAAGAAGAGTCCGTAAAATTTTCTTCCTGAGTAAAGTTGACTAGTTGACTTATTTCGGGTTCCAAAAGTTCATGCCAGGCCCTCTGATGTCTTTGTCGTGTCATTGCGTAATTGTCAGTTGATTAGGTAATAGGTGAAAGCGTTGAAGTTTGTTTCGACTTCAACTAGCATTCTTATATATTAGAACATTTAAAAATAAATATATAGATTCCAAAACGACAAGATCGACTGCTGAATTTTGTAGACTATATTCAAATTAGTTCAGCGACGAGTTTGCAACGTTGGGCTTTAAGTATGGTAACACCTGATCAACAGAATATTTATTTATTTATTTATTTATTTTAGGATAACCAACAGTAGGTACATATAAAAAGTCATAAGATACAATTGAAAAGTACTAAGTGATATTCCGTTAGGGGAAGCTGACTTTTAATCTAATCTAGACTTAAAAAGTCTTTCAGTGCCAGATAGGGCCACGCGCGCCGTCGAGGGCTCCGGGTGCTCCTCCCGTTGGTTCTCGGTGGCTATCGTGTAGGGCAGCTCGGACGGGAACACCTCGTCCCAGTACTGGTCCCTGATCAGTTCGGGATGCTCGTGGTGCATCTCGTCAACGATCATGTAGGAGACCTATATAAATCCTAAATTTAACTTACTCCAAAAATAAGCTTCCTGTTGGTTATTGTCAGTGGCACAACGTTCACGAATCGGTAAATAGCTTTTAACTTCAATCCAACTTTGATTCGATTGAGGTTGTAAGTCATTTTGAATACGACTTTCTTTTTAATGATATATTACTGAATACTATTATAAATTCCTGAATAACTAGAGACAAAAAAAAGACTTACCTGTAAATCTCTATCAATGATCCAGTTGACTTCAAAGTCATCGTCGTCTTCGCCGAAGGGGTTGATAAGGGACTCGGCAACCTTCAGCCAGCCCATGTAGAAGAAGAACTCTAGTGTCGTGAATACGGGAAAATAAAGGTCTATATTACTTATATAGACTGAGGAGCTATGCGACTGCAATTTGTTATCCACCCACTGGCTGCCCAGCGCTGACGTTATGAAATAGGAGTACACAGCAATGGTAACTACCTGAAAAGAAACGTACCACACTTTATAGAATTAGGCGAAAACCTATGACAAATAGGAAAAATTAACAACTTTGCATAAATTCGCGATTTTGTTTTTAAGTTAGACATGTAATGTGGCGTGGCGCTGCGTCACCATGGCATACGTCGCCACACTCATGTGACTACTACTCTCTATCCACTCGGCTCGGCAATCTCCTACGTCTTTCGTCGCACTAAGTTAGTATTTTGATGTGGCGGTCAAATCGTCTCTTCTTTTAGAGATGCGTCATATACAGTGACTCTTCGACACTTTCTCCACTCGGCTCGGATCTCATTTCTTTCGTCGCATTGAGCTCATATACCTATATATAGGATACACAGTATTGTTGACTATGGCACGTGTTATTCTTCGTTCCTTATTTATTTACTGCAATAAGCTATACTTTTATTTTCATGATTTGTGCAAAATAATTTCAATATTTCGCACCCTTTTTATGTGTGTTCTTTTTTTTATTAATGCATTGTAATATTTTTCCTACACGCCAATGTTCATTTACTGGAAAGCCTAATATCGGAATTCCGTCACGGAACGCATTAAAAAGTTTTACGAATCTGGAGCACGCAAAGGCGTGGCATTCAGACTAACGGCCGTGTTTGTGGAACTTTTATTTATTTGCTCGTTAACGACTATGTGACAAAAGTGATATATTTAAAGAAAATACCTAGATATACTTTAGTATATCCAAGTCCAATTTTCCCACTTAACAATTGATTTACCTTGTTTTAGAGGCTAAGCAAAGTATCGACTGAAACGCGGATGTGACCGATTTTAACTCACCCATTATGCGATTGTACTCTTCGGATGAACAATAATAAGTATTTCGAAATAACTCACTATTTCTTCATTTTAACTATTAACAAAAGATGGCTGTGTTGACTGACAGATCTGAATTCAAATATTATTTTTCCTGAGCGTAGAAGTCAGGCTTACGCTGGTCATTAGTTCGGATTAATGCAATTTGTATAAACACTACAATACCACTGAAAATATTTAATTGTATTTTTTTTTTAAATATTTTGCACCTCCGGGCTTTCCAAAACCCACACGACTTAAACTCCTTTAAGAAAAGTAATTTCTCACATTTGCAAGCTTTCTGATAGGACAGTTTCCACATGCAAGTCTTTTCCAGTCTAGTGAACCATCAACCAATAAGACCCTAATCAATTAAAAACGAATCATTATATCAAGAATAACATCCAGCGTCATTAGCTAACGATGATTCATGCGAAGAAGAGCTATTAGAGATAACATAGACAAAAACACAACGCTTCCAAAAGCTAACACCCGGATCATCTCAACACGTAAATAACCCCATTTTTAGCTCACCTGAGTATACACGAGCGGAACGCTTATGGTGTCGTAACTGAGCAAGAGTCCCGCCTGTCCCCTGAACTTGTTGAGCTCATCAATAATGGTCTTCACAGCGAAGTCGTCTCGTATCCTGCCCTCCTTGCGGGCCCTCGTCACTATACTTGTCGCCCACACTATGGGTAACCTAAAAAAAGGTCGTCTGTAAAGTCGGTTATGCCCAACGTTTAGGCCGATCGCGTGTCTCTATCGCTTGTTCCGCGCTTTCGGTTACACCCTCAGCTCAGGCGGAACGTGACAATGAGTCATGCTTTTTCGTGCTTCCACTCGGGTTCATCGATTTATAAGAATTTATCACGACCAAATCCGGTTGCTACTTTGCAGTTACAAATAATGTTTGCTATAAGATGTATGTAATTGTCATGGTAGATCTGCAAAAATAGGGATCCTGTGACGCCTCTCATAATGGCCGAGAGGGTGAGTCAGGGATTTTTATTGGGTAATTTGGCAATCAGTCGGCGAGTCCCTCTCTTTCAGACGAGACTGTACTTCTATATCGGATTCAGTGTCGCCAGCACAGCCTAAATGCATTTTACAGGAAGCAAAAAAATAAGGGACATAGCAGATGGTTAATCAAAATACATTGTTAAATGCAGCAGTATCATCAGCATCGAATGGATAAATTTAATTGATGGGATCAGGCGTTATGCCAACAATCATGACCATGTGAATACTTTAATTAGAGGTAGCGCCACGCTTGCACTCTTTTTGGTTTACAGCCGAATTGGGCCGGCGCGTCCGGGTATTAGTACCTCTTTCTCAAATAAGGTCCGAGTGAAGTGGCAGCAATGCTGTCACGTCAAGTGTTGTTATATTGCCGCGTTTCATACGGTTTGTAAGACTTCCCGGTGGCCTAATTTCATCTCGGTCGGTGCTGGTGTCCATGGGCGTCGTTAGTAACTTATGTGAACCGCCTGCTCGTTTGCCCTTATAACATAAAAAAATACTGATTGACATCTATAGTAATATTTTAAAGAGGACATATTCGATTGTTTGTTTGCATTGAATTTGCTCTGAAATTGCTGGACGGATTTGAAAAATAATTTCACCATTAGAATCCTACATTATCTCTAATGAACAAAGGTGATAGAATATATTCATAAAAGTTAGGGATCCGTATGAAAACGTCGATAATGTAAACCCTTAATAGTACAAAGCTTCGGCGAGCCGCTAGTATCGTTTTCAAACAAAACAGTTTACCAACATTACGGTAAGAAAATAACTTAATGTCCACTTCAGATAGGGCGATGATGAATGAATGAATAAATGAATGATTGATTTGACTGATGATAATGAGTGACTTCAAGACTATATTAAAGATACTGAAAGACTGCTAGGACTTAAGATGCTCGAGTTTTGTACTTTACAGTTAACATGCAAAAATGTAATTTAAACGCAGCTATGTAAGAACTATTTTTAAAAGAGCGGCTAACGAGTTGCTTTCTGATTCTTCTCGTGACTTGACTATTCCGAATCAGTGGTAGCTTTCAAAATATTTGACGATTCAATAGAACTTGTAAAAGTTTACTTTAATAAAATATCATTTAAATTTGAAAAAAAATGAATAATATGGTAATGTAGCAATATTCTGGCCCGTAACTATATAGTGCAAAAATAGCAAATACGTAACCTGTTGCATAGTCAAATAGAGGACAATCAGTTATTAGCGTAGTGCATGCAAAATGCCACTCGCAAACAGTTTCAATTGCATCACAATCGGCATAGAAACTAATATTCTCGCCCATATATAGTATTAATTCGTTCGCAGCATACGTAATGACACATACAATAACAAACGTGTTAGCAATTTCAAATAGTTAACAGCTCGCACATGTAAAACTTATAGCAAGGAGAGTGTGGTGACCTTGCAATTATACCGGAATAAAAACTGTAGAGCGAGTTGAGATGGACAGCTGCCGTCTTACACCATCCCCAGAACCCCACAATCTCATGGCTAATATCACTTAGTGACATTAACCGGGACCCACTGTTTTACGTGCTTTCAGAAATACGGAGGAGGTTGGATATACCAGTGTGATACCGGAGATAGACATAGCTCAATTGCACATTTTTGTCCTTGTAAACCACAAAGTTCTACAAAACTTAGCGCAGCTACACAAGTCCCCGACCACACTACATGATCATTGAAGTGATCATTCGAAAGAAACTATGTCTAGCTCCGGCATTAGAATGGGTCACCCATCTATCACCCGGCCGCGGTAAAACCTGCCTAATTGAATGAAATGCCGCTGTGAAGATGATAAACTGATGTAATCACAATGAATTTTTAATTAGAGGCAGCGCCACGCTTGTAGCTTGCCTTCTGGTCATGCAAATGTCCACCGGCGTCGGTAGGCACTTAGTTGCCTGCTGTCTGCTCGTTTGCCCCTTGGAAAAAAAAAGAATACAATACAAAATACATACCAATGCTTAGACGGTTTCGGGAACTTATCATTTAAGTTATCTAATATAGTCTTTTCGTTCTCCAGCAGAAGACCGGCTTCCACCAGATTGTTCAGGGTCGGAAATCTCTTCTTGACCCTGGGTGAGATCATAGTTAGCACCATGGTGAGACATACGCACACGTATCGAACAATCGTCCGTCGCATTAGCCGACCTCGCTCGTCCTGCGAAAGAACTATTATATATTACATATTGTTAGCGATGTATATAAATGTATATGTTACCGGCTTAACCCGATTTTAGGATAAGTAGTTTCGCCTAGGCCAAACTGATTTGTCCCTTCACGCATTGCATTTGGAATTCTCTCTTTAACTTGTTACAGTTGGGCAGTGTCGTATATAAACGAGTTTATAATGAATGATTCAACATTCTCGCGTTGCATTCTTTTTTTATTTCTAGAAACAAGTAACTTGACAGGAAGAGCGTGTAAAGACAGAGTGATAAAAGTTAGTTAAGGAGAAAATTCCAAGTGTAGCGCCTAAAGGGATGAATCGGTTCGGTCTAGGCGACACTAGTTTATCCTAAAATCGGGTTTAACTTATATATGTATGTAAATGTTATGGATACATCGTATGAGAGAGAGACGAATTTCTTAGCATTTCATGGATTCACAATTCAATTTTAGCGTGATGATTAATAATTATTGTATGATGTTAATTTATTATGATATGAAGATGTCTGACATATGATGACTAGCCCGTTGACGCAGTTGGCAATGACCCGGCCTTCCGTTTCGGGGGCTGTGTATTCGATTCTCGCCTCGAGTCTGGGTGTTTATACGAATAAGTATGTTTGTATATTTAAAAAAAATTCACTAGTCGGCTGTTACCTACAACACATGTATTAAGTTGCCTACCTACGAAATAGACCACCGTATCTTTATAATCCTATGTACGCATGTACGAGTATGTATACAATTAGGATAGAATAGAAACTCATATCCAATGTTGCGATATTCCGCAAAATTTTGACACACCAACTTTAGCTCAAAACTTGTACCTTTACTCTGTTCCATGGAAAGTACTCGTGTTTTGTAAGCTTTAATTAAATCGGTTTAGCTGCGTATAGAGGCCGTAAAAGTTGTCTTTACTTCCAGTTTACGACATCGGTAGGATTTTTATGAAATGTGCATTAATGAGATTTGTGGAATTTTTAAATTGTATCTGCAGAGTGGTTAGAGTTGATATTTTAGGACGTCTTTATAGGAATATCTTACTAGCCCTGTGCTAAATGAACGAGCGACTCGCGAGGCAGCCCCGCGAGTCTAATTCCACGGTCAGTCAGGACGTGCCTCGCCCGAGGAAATGCACGTACTCCTAGCGAAAATCATTGCGCGGCAAACGTCCGAGGCTGCCTCGCGTGGCTAGTCTTCAGTCAGGACACGGCTATTCGCCATAAAACTATAGAAATAAACATCATGCAAAATCAGTAATTGACCTTTATTGTTCAAAAGTACCTACATGTATAATAATAAAGAATAAAAGGGATGCCGAAATTAAAACATTTTTGTCTGTCTGTTTGTAACGGAAAACTCCGAAACAAATGAGCGATTTTGACGGGTCTTTCATCATAGGTAGATAGCTCATATTACATGGAATAACATAGGCTACTTTATTTTTGGTGAAATAATTAGGGTTACGCGCAAAAAAAGAAACAAAACAATCGTATCCCAAATTCCACGCGGTCGATATTACTCATTACCGCGAGTACAGCAATAAAATAGAATATATAGTGATATATGGTTGTTTGGTAATGTTGAAATCACTAATAGAAACTTTTATGTACATAAGTATATTTACAATAAAAAAAACAACGAAGTAGTTTGGTGATTTTAGTTTGTGTTTTATTTTACTCTAGAACCTGGCCATTTTTATTAATCCTCATTTTCCTTGATGTATGTATGTGCAATTTTATGGAGAAATTATAGAAAATTATGGAATCCTCAAACATATTTTAAGGATTCCATAATGTACAACTATTATATATTGTAAAATGCTGTTGGTACTTCAAAATAAATAAACAAATAGATATTTCTGTATTTTCATTGAAGAGTACGCGGCGGCCGTTGTACGCATTCCTTTGGCCAATTTAGAAGTAGGATCTGAAATGGCACCTAGAATTAATCCCCCAACAACTACGTTCAGACCAATTTCCAATACATTGTTTTCTTAATGCTACATTGTGACTACATTCTAACAAAATGCATGTTTATAATAATAAATTATGCGATACATCATAAAACTATTGTTAAATATGATTTTTAAAACAACAAAAACAGGGGCAAACGGGCAGGCGGTTCTCCTAAGTGACTATCGACGCCCATGGACAACAGCAACACCACAGGGCTCGCAGATGCGTTGCCGGTCTTTGAGAAATGAGTATGCTCTTTTCTTGAAGGTCCTTCAGTCGTATCCGTTCGGATATACCGAAGCTAGTACCTGATGCCACAGTGAACTTGGTGAATTTAATATAGGTTTTAATGTAGTTAATTTATACATATAAATAAAATTCGGGTGTGTGTTTTGACATCGAAATTATTTTTTTTATTCATAGCACATCACTATATGTATACGATACCTACAGTAATTTTTTTAAAAACAAAAACGCAATGTAAAACATTTTTTTTGTCTGTTTGTTCTGGGTAATCTCCGAAACGGCTGGACCGCTTTGGGCAGGTCTTTCACTGGTAGATAGCTGATTTTGCAAGGAATAACATAGGCTACTTTGCTTTTAACTAAATAATTATGCTCCCGCACAAAAGTACCCCTTAAAATTTAACAAAATCACCGAATTAACGCGGGCGAAAATTCCAGGTTACAGCTAGTAAATATTAAAATCAACTTAACCGCTTGATAGTACAGTTTGATAATTGATCAAATAACATAGTAACAGGTGTAACATACAGCGGTGGGCAATGAACTGGTTAAGTAAACTGTGCATACATGCCGCGGCCGGTGCGAGCGAGGCGCGCGGCGAGGCGCGACGGAGTCAGCTGATCAGCGTGAAGTAGTGACAATGTTGTCATGTCAAGTGATGGTATTGTTGTCGCGTTTCGTTCGGTTTGTGGGAGTTCCCAGTGGCCCAAACTCTTCTTTAAAGGCTGGCCTAAAGGCCGGCAACGCTTCTGGAAGCCTCCTAGTGGTGCAGATATCCATGAACGTCCGTAGTCACTTAGATGAACCGCCTGCCCGTTTGCCCCTTTTAAATTTTTTAAACATTAAAAAAAAATCTACCGCCATCAAGCATAGTATTTTCTAACTGTAACTTTCCCTTATTAATACTTACGCAAACAAAATATTGAAAAGACTTTTCTATCAACTACATGGCTGTCTATCCATTTCGTATGTTATCGCATTCTATTGACTTCTATTGTATTCTATCAAAGTGCCAGTGTTCGATTTTTTCGAATTTATTCGGTCGATTTTTATTTTCAGCCACTATCTCTTTGATCCAATACATACATTTTAAATGAAACTAAATGGGTTATATTAAACCTCTGTGGTAAATTTACATCAAAACAGAAAACAATGCAGTAATAAAATTTCATATAACATTATTGCACTGTTTTGGGCACTAAGCAAAAAAATAATTTTTCTGCATTACTGGAATAAAAAGTTATTACTATTTATAGAGTAACATCCGGAATATGCGATGCAATTGTAAACAAGGCCATCTTCAGCGTTTACGATCTCAACAGCAAACAGGAAGCGATAGTTTTAGAAGCAGAGTAGTGAAATTTATTTGTTAATGTTAATTTGAAATAAAGGTACCTTAACGTTGTTGTTGTTTCATTTGACTTCATATTCTGTCTTTTTTAGGATTCTGTACCTCAAAATGAAATATGGAAATCCTTATAGGATCACTTCGTAGTACGTCCGTCCGTTTGTCCAAACCCTTTTTTCTCAGAATACTTAAAGCTACAAAGTTGAAATTAATCCCAAATAATGAAGTCCGTGATTCCTTGAAACTATGAAAAAATCAACCCTTTAAGTATAGGCAATTAATATATATGGTTATTTATGTCTCATTTCCCGTATTAATACATTGGAAAGGGGAATCGAATCGTATAAGGTACTTCACAGTGACCTAGAACCATGACATTTGGCAAGGATTATATAAACCAGTACAAGGACCTATAGGAAAAATTGTGAAAACCGCAAGCTTGTGGTTCCACACTTGGCCGGTTTTTTACCTCAGACAGCTTGACGCTTGGTTCGCCGACCCCGCCCAATGATGATAAATTATCATTTTCAATGCTATAATAATTCTATGCGTGACTTCATTCGTGGTTATTATTTAGCTCGATGTATCACATAGATTAACACATAGATCGCCGCGATAACACTAATGGAACTTTTTGATGTGTAAATTGACGTTTCGTGTATGCCTTCTAATACAAATAGACAGGCTAGATCCATGTATGTATAAACTAGATATACTTATGCCGGAGCCAGACATAGCTTCTTTTGAATGATCATTTCAATTATCATGTAGTGTGGCCGGGGACTTTGTGTAAGTTCACAAACGTTTGTAGTACTTTGTGGACTTCAAGGACAAAAATGTACAAACACTTTGAGGTATGTCTAGCTCTGGCATAATACATTTAAACTGGCTATCATATTCATGCATGTATAAACTAGATATACTTAGACGCAGAGAAAATTTGACAACAATAACAACCTTTTCTACTCTGTCTCTATATGTCATTTATATACACTAACGTATATATATACAGCATGAAACGATGCAAGTCTATACTCTACTGTCCATAATAGCACTGTTAACAGTAACGTTATTACGCTATAATGCCGGAGCTAGACATAGTTCAAAGTGTTTGTACATTTTTGTTCTTGAAGACTACAAAGTACTACAAAACTTTGCACAGTTACACAGCCTCCCCGGCGACAGTACGTGATCATTCAAATGAAGCTATGCCTAGACTATGCAACATGAAAAGGATAATAGAGCCTGGCAAGTGACACGACAAAAAAATCACAATATTACGTTTCCCGCGCTTTTATTTTCTTAATGTATACATAAAAATCGTTGCTCAAAAAAATAATAAATTTAGTTATTTTATTTAGTTTCTATACTTGAGTTGCGATACGAGCCTTGCCGAGCATCGCACATAGCATCGCTCACCTTTTTTGAGCCACCTTGTAAAACTTTTACACAAAATACTATAAAACACTCGCACGATTTTTACCCCACCCCCATCTTTATTACAGTTTTGTGCATTAAAAATATATATAAGAAAAGAGCAGTTTTATTTATTTGGTTCTTTTTTTAAAGGGGGGAACATAAAAAAGGGCTTATCACTCCCTCTTCCCCTATCTTCTCACCCAAAATTATGTGCCAGCTACCGGGTGCAATTTATCTGCAAACCATCCGCGAACCCTTCGAATACACACAAAATTGTTTCCAAATCGGTTCAGAGGTTTAGGAGTAGGATGACAACGGCTTGTACAGTCGACCAAGAAATTAGTTTGCCACGCTAAGGTCGAATGTCGTTTGTACGTCAATTAGTTACAAGGCTTATTTTTGCTTAACAAGCAAAAATAAGCCTTGTAACTATGCAATACGACAAAAATAACTATAACCCTTAGCAACATTTTCTTTAACTAGGAGCTGTCATCCAAAATGGTAAAGCGCTTTTTTGGTCGACTACACAGTGCATTTATGTATATATATACATACAATAGTATTTTTTTTTATATTTATGGTGTTAATAAACCTATAATTATAGAAACTCACGTAGTAATTCGCATTGGTTGGTATAAAGCCACTTTCGTCGGCATGCGAAACGCCCGTCTCATTCCATCAAGCGCAAATTGCTCGATAAATCATCATTGAAAATTGAAATGAGGAAATTTACTTCATGCTCACAAATGGTCGATGAATCGCTGTAATTGGTACTTGGAAATGTTCTCGAGTTATGCGTTCCTTTAAATAACAATAAATTCATACGTGAAGCGAAAACTTTCTGTACATTTTTACTAAAACTAAAGATCGCCGGCTGGTTGAAATTCGAAATTGAAATTACGTATTTTTTTGCGGATCACTGGATTACAGACGTACGACGGACGTCTGTTCCTAAGGTAGACAACGTAACGCCTGTAAATAGCAGACGCCTGTTATGCACATTTTTTTGTAGAAATATATAAATACATATGTACATAATATACCCAAATTCGAGGTGGGAATCGAACCCACGGCCCCCAGAGCGAAAGGCAGGG
Source organism: Charaxes varanes (assembly GCA_024363005.1). Lineage (NCBI taxonomy): Eukaryota > Metazoa > Arthropoda > Insecta > Lepidoptera > Nymphalidae > Charaxes > Charaxes varanes. The sequence goes on from JANCMC010003086.1 coordinate 1,568,118, forward strand.
TCACTGCCCACTGCGCCAACGGGCCAGTCCAAAGATATGTGGACATAATATTCTATTTGACAATTAATACAACGGTCGTCAGGATTACGCTTCGATGTGTGTGTAAATCGTTTGGCATAGGTGTGTGTGTGCCTTTATTTTAATAATTTAATATATTTATAATGCATATTTTATAAAAATATTAGCATTCATACACTCTTCTCTATATAAATTATGTTTATTGTTGGTTTTTTGTCGGGGAGCTTCCAACCAAATAATATTGAGCGGTTTTAGTGGACTGTATGTTTTATTTAAATTAAGGATCGCTGTCGCATGCCTCCCATTAGGTTTTTGAGCAGCGCGAATATTTTCAAAGTAGAATCTTCGACTCCAACGGTTCGAAATGTTCGTGCTGTGCGCACATCGGACCCTCCTTAGTTTCAACGCGGGTTGCATTAGCATTGCTTTAAACCATAACACGATTAAGACTTGCCTCGTGCGGGCTTAGCACGAACATTGTCATCCTAAATACAGTCGAATCGTCGAACTTTAAACGGTTCGAAATGTTCGTGCTAGGACCTCTTGGAAGTGTTTTACATCGAAGCAATAAATATCATTATTATCACGTTATTATAAAACAAATGGCCGTGTCGATAATAATGCGTGTTTCGCTGAGTATTGTTTGGTAATTTTGTGATTGTCTGAATTATGTAGGTATTATTGCGCGACACAATTAACATTACTTCTTAGTAATTGTTTCGATTCCATGAGGTAATGAATTTTTACGCAAATTAATATGCCTTGTGTTTGCGTAATACGATTTTTATTCGTGTAATCTATATATGTAAAAGCGAATGGTCACCTTATACGTAAACGCTAAAACCGCGGTACGTACAAAGATGAAGTTTAGCAAGGAGGTAGTTAATGGTTAGTTGACATCCGCTTAGAAAAGATTTTTCGATAGGGATTAAGGTCTAAGGGCTCTCTCAATTTGATGCGGACAAAGTCGCGGGAACCAGCTAGTATAGTATATAACAAAATAACCATTCAAAAGCTTTCTTAAAAGATTTATACTCATCTTGGTTTCTTCTTCTTCCTAGCGTTATTCCGGTTAAGTATCAGGGTCCGCTTAGGTTGCAGTTGTGAGGTTGCAGATGACCGATTGTCATCTGACGTCATCCTCGGAACCCCCATGCGATCTGTACAACCTTACGACTAAACTACAAATAAAGAGTTACTTAGCTCTAATTTATTTATATTCCGTCGCCTATGTTCATCGGGGATAATGTAGGATTCGAATGGTGAAAGGATTTTTAAAATCGGTTCAGTAATTCCAGAGTCTGTTCGATGCAAACAAACAATTAAATCTTTCCTCTTTATAATATTAGTGTGGATCAGATAACATTTTAACTATTTAAAGATCGCGAAAAATGTCTATTGACACGTTGCTTATAAGGGTTCCGTAGTACTACAAGGAACCCTCAGAATTTCGCTCTGCCTTTCCCCTCCTACTAAGCTTAAATTAAAAGCTTGTATTAGGAGTGGGTGCGACAATACCCCAACGACGGTGGGGTTTTGAACCGGGCCACCTTGCGGATTTCAGTCCATACCTTATACCGTTTAGATATTGAGGCTCTCGGCGTATTTAGGACGACTATGTCCGTGCTTGGCCCGCACGAGGCAATTCTTAATCGTGTCACGCTTTTAAACAATGCTGAAGCAACCCGCGTTGACACTAAGGAGGGTCCGATGTGGGCCCAACACGAATATTCTCAAAGTAAAATCTTTGACTGCAACGGTTTGAAATGTTCGTGCGAGGCCCTCTGAGGCCCTAGCACGAACATTTCGGACCGTTCGAAGTATACTGTATTTACAATGAAAATGTTCGTACTAGGCCCACAGGAGGCAAGTCTTAATCGTGTCACGCTTTTAATTACTGCTAATGCAACACGCGTTGACACTTATAGATATAGGTATACTTACAGCTTCACAGTATATATTTTATTAGGAAAAATATTCACATTTATAAAAAAATTGTGATAGGCGTTACAGGCAAACTAGAAGCAGGAATAAACTTGTGACTCCGTTCCTGCGCCTGGGTAGGGTACAGAAATCGTTTGTGGGCGCGCGAGTATACGCTTCTTTAACAAAATTCCACATGCGATATTAAATCTGTCTATAGTTAAATTTAAACAGCATGTTAAAACACTATTATTCGTAAGGCGTGTTATACAGTCGAAGACTATATTAAGGATAAAACTGCTTGGGATTGAGGAGCTCCAGTTAACGAGTTTCTTGCTGATTCCTGTCGTGGCTCGACTCATCCGAAGAAAGAGCTTGTAAAGGTCTACTTGAATAAAACATCATTTGAATTGAACTAAGTAGCAGTATTTTCAAAGTCGACTCGTTGACTTCGAACGGTTCGAAATGCTAGGGCCTCTGAATACATTATCGAGTTATTTTCGCCCACGTTTTACATTTATATCTTTCAACGATGAGCGTGTTTCCTCGTGGTTGGCGACCTTGGCACATAGAAAAAGGTTCTGGATACTACTATCACTGACGATGCAAAGGGAGTGGCAATAGTAGCTAGGGTAGTTTGGGGTCGCGTACTCGTGGTGAATCGACCAGTTATCGAACAGATAAAAGAAAGATTGGATTGAAAAATCGCGTACTAAGGGTGGTTCCGACCGTGAACCTGTGACTAACAACGTTTCTAGATATTCCACCTTCCTAACCTTCAGTCAAGTCATCGTTGTAATACAGCATCAGATTCGGTACGTGTAGGTTTTCAGGTAAGCGGACGTCACTGAAGCGATCTCTCTCGTCAGGAATGCCGTTTTCAGCCAGAGTTTTATCGTAATCGATACTCTTCCCCAAATACCGCCACGTGTAGGAGAGCATGTGGGAGTTGTGCGGCAAATACCGCATCATGATCTGATATATGGTTTCCTCGGAGCACACCTCTAGGATCGCACTGGAACCTGTTTTTTTTAAATTAATATATACGGAAAACTAGATTATATTTATTATGTGCGTTTGCGACTTATAATATACTAGCGAACCCGGCTGACGTCCTGCCTATCCGTAAAAATCAATAAAAAGCTAATCTAGATACCGACTGCAGTGCCATCTGTCTGGCTGGTTTGTGAATCTAAATTCTAAACCGTCCAGGGTGCTACCCAAATGCATACAAAAAAAAAATCAAATCTGTCCAGCCGTATAGGACTTCAGTGAACACATGTACAATAGAATTATAAATATAAAATAAACCGGGCACGTGCGAGACAGAACTGTGCACTAAGGGTTCCGTACAATAACGTATCAAGTATTACCAGGTTTTCTTAAGATTTATACTTTACATAAGATTTCTTTTAATTTGACAAAGTCAGCGAAATGTTTTCGTTGATGTAACTACAAATTTTCGGTTTTTAAAATGTTTTCTATACTTGTACTTTAAAATATAGCTTCTTAACAATTTCATGATTCTAAGTCAACGAGAAGTACCTTATAAGTTTTGGTTCATTTTGCAAATGTTTGGGAAATGTGACATAAACGGCCATCTCTTTTAATTGCTTACACTAAGAAGGTTCATTTTTTTACAACATCAAGGGACTGTAAACCTCAATATTTAGTATTAATTTAGACTTTATAGCTTTACGAGTTCTCGAGAGAAAGGGTCTTAACAGAAAGACAAAGGAAAAACTAACTCTTATCGGATCACTTGATCCTATAAGGGTTAGTTTTTCCTTATTTTTATGTACGGAACCCTAAAAATACTCCTCGTGCCTGTTGCGATATTGGTGATCCTAATCGGCCTGGTTCTCTCCGTCATCTTCCCCTCGACGTTGCTGTCGTCACACAATTTTTTTTTTTGAAATATATCAATACATACATATGGATAATACAACCAGACTCGAGGTGGGAATCGAACCCACGACCCCCGCAGCAGAAGGCAGGGTCTTGCCCACTGCGCCAACGGGCCAGCCGAATATATATATACCTACATACGTTTCAGAACACATGTAAGTTACAATTGAGTTGCGTTTGTAGCCAAATTGGATAAGAAAATTTTGATAGATCCACTTCGCGAGTATTGTAGGGGAAATATACTATAAAATTATGAGCAATTAAACTCTTTGTCCGAGAATACCATTTCCCCTGCTATCCAAGTCGCCATCACTTTTAGCGTCTTAGAGTTTAACACTGTAAAATCGGCGTCGCAACCAAAATCCAGTTTTCCTTTCCTATGATCGATGCCTAAGGCTTTAGCGGGATGGAGAGATGCTGTTTCCAGAGCGTACTCCAATGTGCAACCTGTAAGAAATTATATACGTATTTACGAATTTATAAATATATAATAAGTATGCATGCTTTTACATTAATCAATCGTAAAAAATACTGAGGATGTTGTTTCAACAGCAAGACTGTGGCTGAAAGTATATACGATAAGATCCAACACGAGTTTCTCCTTCTGCAACGTGATGAGCGCTACAAATAGCATATGGGCAGTCAGATGGTATCTTTATCTACTGTTACTACTTCTATTGTTACTACTACTCTTACTGCTTCCACTTCTACTTATTTAATGATACTGTAGTTTGTAAGAACCAGTGGTATTACTGGCGTATTCCCCCCTCCTCAAAAAGCTTTCGTTGCACCACAACAAACAAGAAATCTTGTTCTGTCCTGTTTCTATGAATATTCTTGTATCCTCTTTATCTGAGCTCATAAGAATGAGTGTGATCTCACTGGTAACAGACCGTCCCTGTAACGGGAGAACAATCAAAGCTTACAAGTGTATTATCATTGTGTACTGTTATAATACACAATATCTATATTTCTAAGTCTGCTAAGTAAATATGACGTTAGTCGTGAGATTTTGGGGGTAACGGGGATGACGTCATACGACATTTGGTCATCCTAACTCGCCCCACAGCGAAATCCTCTACAATTTAGGGGGTCTTTATGTTTAATTATTCAAATTATTACAGGACTATTTTTAACTATATATTATACAGCTAATATTGAAAGAGCATGGGGTGGGAGGGGGGATTGGGGACATCACCACCAATTCTGCCCGTCGGAGATTCCTACTTTTTTTTAATTTAATATCAAAGAATATTGACCCTTCCTACTCGACACAGTTCTCCCCGGAAAGAATATCTGGGTGGTCAAAAAAACCTTAAGTTAATGTCAATTTAATTACATGGATTGTATATTCTTTTTCCACACTATCACTTCATTTAAAATCGCAAGAAAACAAAAGGAGCACATTAACGTAAACGTGGAAGCAACCGACTCGTCTTGTATATGTCGAATCATCACCGTCAAAAAAACGTCAAATTGGCCGCCAAATGTTACATTTCGAAAAAAAAATAAACATCGATTTAAAATATATTGACCGTTCTCTGGCAGTTAAAATTGAATTGGAAGTGTTGCGAAAAACCTCATTGAAAAAACTCCCATTTTTACAGAATCCTCAATTTCAGGCGACTCGTTTTAAGACCCAATTCATGTAAAGATTTCTGACTGAATTTCGATTTTCTAAAAGCCGACGATCTCAACTTATTATTATTATGCCGGAGCCCGACACAGCTTCATTTGAATAATCATGTAGTGTGGTCAGGGACTTTGTGTGGCTGCGCAAAGTTTTGTAAAACTTTGCAGTCTTCATGGACAAAAATGTATAAACACTTTGAGCTATGTTTGGCTCCGGAATTATATCAATAAATCGTATCGGCACGGAAACTCCGGAGCTGGTTCCACATAAATGTTGTGCGAAACAAGGAGTTCCAATAAAATGTACGTTTGTAAATTTCGAGTTTGCTTAAAACGTGTTTAGAGTTTGCTAACTTTACTTATTTTATTTAAAGGCAATTCTACTTATAAAACTTACTCAATGCAATATAAAGCACAGTCTGTATTTCTGTGGACTGCTGAAATTAATATGCAATTTATTTCATAGGTGGGGTCGAAGGAACCTTACATGTGGACCGATGTTTATTTCGGGTATGCTGACCCTAATCGCTGCGTTTGTACCTCAAGGTAAGGTAAGATTTTATTAAGGGTTACAATTTTCTAATAGAGGTTTGAGGGTATGGCCGATAATCAGATCAACAAGCAAGTCATATTCTGTACAATTTAAATAAATAAATATATACAGGACTATATGACACACGGACGTCTATTCCTAAGGTAGACAACTTAATGCCTGTGATTAAGTTGTCTACCTTAGGAACAGACGTCCGTGTGTCATATAGTCCTGTATATATTTATATTTATTTATTTATAACATATCAAACAGTACCTTAAAATGTATGCACGTACACCATTCGATCTTCCTTTCGGCCGGACCATTTTAACATGGTTAGAGGTCCAATTAACGAACTTGTTTTTACAAGATCATCGATACGATAAGTGAAGGCGATTTTCAAATTAAAGCAGATTATTCCGCGAACGCCCAATCGATTTCCATAATTAAGGGTAAGTAATTACTTATATAAACATGTTTGCCCCTACATACCACTTCGTATTTTTTATAAGAAAAAGTGGACGAACGAACCGGAGTTACCGGATAACAACTGGTCACTGTCTCCCATGGATAGGAAAATAGGGGTTTTGAAGCTGAAAAGAAAACATCAAAGCGATCAGGAAAGTTCCCTGAAGAAATATTATTATACATATTATCTATTTAAAAATTAATATAACATACAGTTGTCATAATCACGCTTTGACACCGTCTAATAATAAGATGCATACAAGTGTGTGTAAATCGTTTGGCATTGGTGTGCGTGAGGTTTTATCTTAATAATTGAATACACATATTTATAATGCATATTTTATTAAAATATTAACATTCGCTCACCCACTATGTACCAAATTTCATACTCCTCCGTACGCGCAATTTTCGTAAAATGGTACTGAACTTTTTTTTTAATTGTAAGTTACTTGGTATATTTCATAATAATATTAAAAAACCTAAAGGTTATGCATATTCAATCATAAATAAAAATTCATCCTATTCTTAACGGCTAGAAAACAAAGACTCGTAGTTTCCTTTATTCTTTTTCTGAGTTATGTGTTGAATTTCAAAGGGGAAGAGATGATACGCGAATAGCAAACTTCTAATTAGCATCGCTTTGAACTGCCTATTCTAGTTTACTACTGTGTTGCTTTTATTTCTCAGAAAAATGTGAGTTAACGCGCATTGCTGTGCGAAAATAGCTTGTTAGAACCTCATTCGCACGAGAGGTTGGAGTTGCGTTAAATCTCGACGTTTGTGTTTGTTAGCGTCATCGATACAAAACTATAGAATATAGGTATATATATATACACATATATAGAATATTACTCGATAAAAAAGCGTAGTGTTATAAAAACGCTGCCGTGTGAACACAAACTTGGGATTCTATACATTCTATTTGAACGCTTTATTAACGCGCGGTAAAAAAGCTCTCGTGCGAATGAAATATTATTATTATTTATTCATTTATTTAATGAAACTGGTTTGTGTTGAAGAGTAGAAGAGTTTTTAAATGTGTATAAAATCGTGTTACGATACGATGTAAAAAATATCTGTACAAAATACTGAAAAAATAAGCAACTCGTACTATGAAGAACATAAATCTTGTAGATTAAAATTCATTACAATTTTTTTATATTACAAGGCATTACTGGCCATGGATATCGGCTAGCAGATGCATTGCCGGCCTTTAATGACGAGTGTCGACCACCGGGAAATGTCGTATTGCATATGAGTGTTTGAGATGTCCATGGGCGTCGGTAGGCACTAGGGTGCCTGCTGCCTGCTCGTTTGCCCTTTGTAACATAAAAAAAAATAAAAAACGACAAAATATAATCTATGTAAGAGGCAAATAATATCCGTAATTTCTAAATTTTTCTTTTTATTGTATCAGATTAAGTTTTACCTTTTTGAAATATGCCATATTCTTGGACATGTGTATGATTGTAAACGAGACTGGCTACCGTGATACAGCTACGTTCGTGGGTAAGCCAGGGCAATCTTATATATAATTATGACTATGTATTTTGTCCAATAAAGATTTGAATTGACATTGATAAAGTCATGCTATTAATAATCTAGTTTAAAACATAGGTACCATTAGAGTACGTCAAAACAGTAATCATATCGCACAGCTGAAGGAATGTCGGTTACAAATAAACACAATAGTAGACGTAAATGCGTAGGATACGAGCGGATCAAAATAGCAACGAACGCAGACTGTGGGTGAAAGCACACGGCACTGTGGGGACTTTGCACATACCACATACACCCATAATATAAAATTAAACATTTAAGAATAAGAATAGAATAAGAAGATCTTTATTTACAGTCACACCAGCATACAGAAATTAAAGTGCTTATATATATATACTAAAATTACGTAGGTACCTGCTCTTCTGTATAACGGTGTGACAGTGTAAAAAGGATGTACACTCAGACTAATTGAGGGCTCCTCAGCTGATTTTCAGTGACCTCCTTATCGCACATACATAAAGACAGCGAGAGCCATAGCGAATGAATAAGTATATAATAGTGTATGAATATATTGTATAAAATAGTACGTATATAAATATATAGAAATAGACATATTAGTATTTATTATAAAATATAAGTAGAAGATGTAATTTAAAATATGTCTACTTACATATGAGCTTGTTCCAGCTCATCTAATGGTTGTGCCTTAGCTTGAAGACCTAACATATAAACCTGATTTGCTTTCTTATAATCTCCGGATTCTTCGCAGTAACAAGCAAGCTCTGTAAAACTCTGAACACTCCACACCAATACCAGTACTGTATATTTTTGATAAATTTCAAGAGGATTAGATAGGCAGTCAACCTAAAATCATACGATTTACTCTAATTAAAATACACAACTAGGACTGAGCAATTACAATTGGGTTAATCAAAATAAAAACATTCGAAATTTAAAAAAAAAACATTCATTTCCACACGTAAGAAATATTAGCAGGTATTTTAAAATTCACATAGCTATGGTTCGCAATTATTCATTCTACTTTTAGCCTTATTAAAATTTTACATGCATTTAAAATGGGCTTCATCTAAAAAAGGCATAGGATATTCAAAATATAATAAATTGGCAAAAGTCCAATGAATGTTTGATTCAGTAATAATTAATTTATTGGACGTCATTGCACCGCACGTCTGAATTCCAAAGCTTAGCGCATTTGATTTATGTGCCCAAATGCTCGATGAAGTGTTAACGGTCATAGGGGGCATAGATTAAATCGTTAACGGTTAAGCATTAATTAGAATTAATGCAGATTCGAAATTCAAATCTTTATGAAATACAATACGGATTTTAAATTGAATGCCTAAAAAAGATTATAAAACTCGCGTCCCGCACCGGCTTCGCACGAGTGATATGTGGATATGCATGTATTATACAATTATACATAATTAACTGTCCATCCTTGAAGTTAAAATGTGAGAAATAAAGGAGTTCTTCATTGTTAACAAAAATATTGCACGCTATTGCATGGCAAGTTGTAAATCGACTTCAAAGAATTTTAATCCAATTATGTTCATACGAGCTAGAGATATATTTGCAATAAATATATCTCTAGCTCTATCTATCTATGGCAATTTATGGCGACCATCAAGTCCTCCTGCAGGTATGGAGCAGGTAAGGCATGATATGATTTTAGTCATTTTAAAAGATTCACCGCGTACAGATTGATACCGTCCGTAAATTCTCGACTGAACATGTTATCCTTGCTTTTATCAAGTTGAATCCGAAGTCCGTTTAAGGACCTCCATACTTGCCAGGGTAATCCATGTCTAGACGGAAGATGTTCAGAAGGTATCACAAACTGGTTTGATATCGAAACTTCCTCTCGCCGACAGATAGACCATTGCCCTTAATGGGTCAAAAGTCAATGGATCGACACACTTAAAAAACTTTTAGGGCTACCTACTTCTTCCCAGGGTTATCCCAGTCTAGTACCAGGGTCCCCATAGATTGCAGACGATGACAGACTATGGATGGGGCTGTGAGGCAAGTTAAGATGACCGATTGCCGTCTGACGTCATCCTCGGAACCCCAAGGATCTTTACAATCTCACGACTAATATCACTCAGCGACATTAATCGGGTCCATCTATAACCAGGTCCCACCCATATATCACCCGGCCGCAGAAAGAGCTATTTAACCTAGCGATCGATCAAAATACTGACCACTGATCAGACCACGACCTCCTCTTGTTGCTACCATGTCATTTAAAAAAGAGGGACGTCTGTCGGGAGCTATCCGCACAAGAACACAATCTCCTTTTCTAAAAGTGGCCTGTGAACTCTGTAACCTGTCACGCCAAATGGAATAATGTAGCCGCATCATGGGCTGCACCAATATCACAAAAGAAAAAAGCAACAGCAATATATCTGCCGTCAAATTGATAAGAAGAATAAGCGATTTATTTCAAATAGCAGAGTGCTAAAACAGTTTGTTTCATTTTACTAAAAGTTAAAAAATCGTGTGCAAACGTAGGTATATTTTACCCTAAACGCTTCTACGTGCTGTCGCACCTAGTCTTTGCAAATATCATAAATCAGTAACGCTATCAACTTTAGTAAGCGATGTTGTGGAAATCGTTTGCAAATGGCATACATTGTACATATTCGTATATAGAACTTTATGATATTACTGAGCTTAGTTTTGTATATGAAAGTCTAGACTAGACCAGACTTATCCCATGAAAGTGTGACAGATTGGTACCTTTCTGGAAGATTATATGATCCATTATAACTGACATGAATAATCATTCATGTTTCCGATCGTTAAATACCCCTTATTATAAATAATTAAATCACCAATATCATTCTTCCTAGCCGAATTAACCACGGCGACTTACTTGGACAGGCATATTTACGTAGGGTTATGCTGGCTACCCTTTGGTTTGCTCTTCAAATGATTAAATACTAAAAGAAAGATATCGTTTTTAGAGGAAGTCGTGGCCTAATCAGTGTTCGGCATTTGAGTCCATCCCTACATCCCTCAAGTGTCTCTTGCTGTGACCGGATGATAGTTGGGTGGTCCTTTCTGACATTGGTTTATATTTCACATCCAACATTCGTGTTTTGGAAGGCACGTAAAACAGTGGGACCGGATTAATATCACTGAGAGATATTGCTCGTGAGGTTGTAGTTATCGTTGGGGTTCCGGGGATGATATCAGATGGCAATCGGTCATCTTAACTCGCCCAACATCCAGATCCTCTGTAATAGAAGCGAACCCTGGTATAACCTGTTGGGAGACAGGGATAACGGTAGGAAGATAAAGACTATAATGCCAGAACCAGACATAGCTCAAAGTGTTTGTACATTTTTGTCCTTGAAGACTACAAAGTTCTATAAAACTTTGCGCAGCTACACAAAGTGAGGTGTACGGCTATTTTTAACCGTACATCTGAATTAATGAGTCTTGAATACGATACTAATTTACCACTGGTCCAGTTTCTAACTAAAAAGGGAAAATCGCTTATGGAAAATGCTAATTTGATAAAGCTTTACTTGGTGAGTGGTTTTCAGGGATCTGAAGCCTTTTTTAGTCTATATCTGAACTAATATATAAAGCTGAAGAGTTAAGTTTAAAAAAATGGTAACTTCGATAGAATGGACAGGGTACTACGCGTAAATTTAATTATAAATTCTGTCTTTTTTTAGTTTTTATAGCAATTTTTCGATATTTCCGGAATTCCTGAGGGCACTGCGTGCCCCCAAGTGCCCCCGCATAAAAAGCTCTCCTTTTAGGTGTATCCTCGTGATCCCTCCGCTACTAATAGTGGCTATAAAGATATACCGACTGCATTCGCATTTATTAATCTTCCCTAGAACTGTGGTTGTTCATGATCGGCGGTGGTCACCTATAATTAGTCGAATTGTTGTTTTTGTTATCAGAAAAGAAAGATATTTTGTTATAAACAATTACAGTGCAATAGAATAGATGCGCGTGTTGGATATAAATTCCACCTACCTAACATTACACGGCCAAATTAAAAATGTAATTAACCGTTGCCCGCGCCTTCGGGGAGGCGTGACCTCATTTAATGATCAGGTAATTAGCATTTTGTAAACGGCCTCTTTCATTAATTCGTAGTCAAATTAAACGAAGTACACCGTTTCATAATAAGTGTAGTAATTTTGACGGTAATTAAAAATTACTTCATATTACAATGTCGAGGGTTTAAACTACGCTTGCCCGTTAAACTGACGAAAACGGAAATCTTTTCAACCATACCTTGATGTCATACTTTTTTATATATTACTAGTTGTTACCCGCGACTTTGGCAGCGTAAAATTAGGTGAAAATTTTTAGCGTGATATAGCCTGTAGCCTTCCTTGATAAATGGGCCATCTAACACTGAAAGATTTGTTCAAATAGGAAAGGTAGTTCCTGAGATTAACGCGTTCAAGTAAACAAATAAACACTTCAGCTTTATATATTGGTATAGATTAGTATAGACAAGGGGCGAACGAGCAGGTGGTACATCATCTATGTGACTACCGACGCCCAGGAATTCATTTCTCTATAATTGCTAAGCAAAGCAAATATCCAAA
>JANCMC010003100.1:0-12969 GCA_024363005.1 Charaxes varanes
AATGTACGACAAATCGCTTGGTACGTGGTGCCTCATGGGAATGGGTCGGTAACACATCATAACGTGGTAACTGACAACATTCAATATTTTAATTTTTAGGCCTACCTTAGAGGAACAGGAATATTAAACAAACCTTAAGAGTATTGCATACCGAATACTCTTAATTGTACATCTCAAAACTACAGTTTACACACTCAGTTATAATTATTACTAGCGGACTTGGTAGACGTAGTCTTTCCGGAATTTTGACTCGTTTGATATTACCCAGTTACCTAATCTCCTTTAAATAGGGGAAATGAAATAAAACAAACAGATTTTAAATCTATCCAGCGTTTTTCGAGTTTAGTTTATTAATAGTATTAGAATTAGAAGAGCATTAGAAGAATTATACTTGTTGTAGCGAAAATTTTTGTGCCTTAGGACGGGACCGTGCATGTTTAACTCTAATGAGAATATGAAATTAAGTTTTAATTTTAGAGTGAAGGTTTCATTACATTTTTGAATTTTATAATCAAGCATCCATTTTCAAGATTAAGCCCCTGTCATTGTATAAAAATTTATGGTGTGTAGATGTTAGGAGTTATGTATAGGTAGAATTATTGTCAATCCCAAATTGTAACAATTATTCGTTTTCATTTTGAACTTAATAATGAGTATAATATATTTTATTGTCTTAAATTAAAATGATTTAATTTTTTAAATTCACTTATAAAGTCTAAACTCCAGCCTTGAGTCCGAAGCTTTTCTACACACTTCTTTATGTCATTTACTGCGATATCACACATATCCGTGGTACCCTTTAAAAGGTGCGAATGACAAATAAGTAATATCCAAAGGGGGTGAGATAGCATCGGACCAGGGCCCGGGGGTGTTAAATTGTGAATTACGACAATTGGCCTATTTGAGCGGATCCAAATTAATTCGATTGTGGTGTTGTGTACAAGAGCACTCTTCAAAGTCTGCTGTGAAGGTTTTTGACCATAATGGAATTTTTGTATTAGCTTATAGTCTAGTCAAAGGTCCGCTGATTACGAGGGCAAGTTCGCACTTCAGCTTTCAATCCCTGGGCCAAGACCCAGAGGCCAAAAACAAGGACCAAAGATGTAGTGTTAAAGAACATAAGAGAATGTCAGACCACAGCAAATGATGTTAAGGAGGGGACAAAGTGGAGAGCGTTAAAGCCAAATCTGGTATGATCCTACTAATGCGGCTTTAGATGTCCTTTCTAGTAATGAACTTATGATAGTTCTTGACAATGTATATTATAAATTGTACAATACATGCATATGTATACGAGTGGGGTGTCAAAGGAAAAGGTTTGATTTGTGTATTACAAAATTGGGTATTTCGTATAACATTGACATGAAATGACGGCAATGCTGTCACGTCAAGTGATGGTATTGTTTTCACGATTTGTTCGGTTTGTTAAGAGTTTCCGGTGGCTTAAACCCATAAAACCTAAATAAATTTTACTTTGAGTAAATTTCAATGATATATAATATTAAGTTATACGACTACTTTCCATTGATTACAAATAAAAAAAAAAATCTTATACTGGGATAAGCAATGAGCTGCCGTCAAAATGTAGTTTTGGCTTATAATAGATCCTCCACATTGGTAATAGTCTGATCCCTTCTTGAGCAACAAATAGGCTTGATACGGGAAATCTCGTATATCTGCATCGTAACCACCTACTATTTTGTCGCCATTGGCTTTAGAACGACGACTGTTTCTTCTAGAAGTAATGCCTAGAAAAGCAAATAAACAAAATAGGAAAATATTACAAGATTTTTGTTCAAAAACATGATACCTATTGCACAATATCTATACTCTAGCAGATTCGATCCTATTCCAAATAAAAATATAAATAACCAGTTACAAAATAGCGTTTAACATAACGTTTTCACAATAATTTAATCAAAAAGAAATTAATTAAACTAAGCGGGTAGAAAAATGACACACACAAACTAATTATCTCGTCAGCGACTAGTGACGATTTATCACGAAAGATTGATCGACAATGAATGTTTTAGAGATGATTATTTAAGAATGATTACGATTTTAAAGATACGCTGACTTTTATGTTATAACCTGCATATGCGCAGTTGACATATCCTACACTGCGCATGCGCGACCGGAAACTACTCTAACAATACATAAAAACGTGAAGAGAAAACTCTAGGTACCATTTTTGGAAAATTTAAAAGACGGAGGAGTGTGAAATTCAGCACAACTATAGTTTATATACAGAAGGGTGGCGAATGATTATCTTTTTTTATTATACTTACTTACTTACTTACTTACTGGAGCGGCTCAGCAACCCAAAATGAGTTTTGGCCTCCGACAAGATTTCGCGCCGGTTACCAGTTTGTGATCAGGTTGTTTCACTGTTTGCACCTAAAAATATAAAGATTGCATATCTTTTGTTACAAAAGCTGAAGTTTTGTTTAACAGGAACAATTATATTACTATATTATTCTACTCAATTGATTTATTACAAAACAAATAATTGAAAATAGCTTGAAGTAAATACTAGTGTTCAGAGTTTTTATAACAGTCGCCTATTATACAAAAATATTTTTTTAGAAATATGTAAATACATACGGATAATACAGCCAGACTCGAGGCGGGAATCGAACACACGACCGTCGGGGCGGAAAGCAGGGCCACTGCCTACTGCGACAACGAGCCAGTCAAAATAAAACTTCCCCTTGAATCACTCTATATATTGATGAAAGCCGTACTAAAATCGGTTCAGTAATTTCAGAGTTTGTCGTGAACTTACATCGTGATACGAGATTTTCATATATTGGATATGAAATTCCAAAAGGCGCCGTATCCAGAAAATGTGAAATGAATTTCTGAGAAAGCATTTAACCGGACCGATGCCAATTATTGACCGTTTTATTATCCGATAAAAGCATACCCGGTTAATTCCGGGACGTGGAAAAACTTTAGCTCTAATTGCATTCGAGCATTTATCCTTTTCTCTTTTCACAAATGTTGCATTTATCTTTTCCCTTCTCGAAACGTTGCAATCTCGAAGTCAAATAATTTCTCAAGTCTAAGGAAAGTTTTAACGTTGATTAACTTCCAGTGGAAAGACAGAAAAATGCTGACGTAATTATATACGTTAAACAGTTATGTTTGTGTCATTTTAGTTTTATTCTATACTCTATACTAATATACATATAAAGCTGAAGAGTTTGTTTGTGTTAACGCACTAATCTCAGGAACTACACGTCCGATTTTAAACATTCCTTTTGTGTTAGATAGCCCATTTATCGAGGCTATAGGCTATATAATATCACGCTAAATTTGAATCTATTTTTTTTATCTCGTGTATTTTTTTAAACTTTCTGTGTTGGTTTCGTATCAATGATTCTTTTACATGGGAGGGGCGTGAACCCTCTGCATAGATCTCCAAGCTCTCGGCAATAGTGACTGGCGTGAAACAGCGCAAAACAGAGCCGAGTGGCGACTTTTGGTGTTGGAGGCCAAGATCCTCCTCGGGTCACTGCGCCAGAAACCACCACCTATTGTTTTTGCACCAACCCATAATGGTTTCCAAAAATCCTGTCCGACCTGGGGTTACTCTGTGAGATCGCTTTAAGCGATAAGGCCGCCCTTGCACACTTTAAACATCTATTTTATTATTTTTTATTCTATTGTTACTCTTTTCTGTGTGTGCAATAAAGTATAAAATAGATTCTCACCCTTTTATACCAAAAAAAATATTCTAACACTTATTAAGGTCAAATAAAAGGTCATTTAAGTACATGAAAATATGGTGAGTCTATTATGAAATATCTCTAAATTGGCAACACTGTAACTATGGTTGGCTGCGCAAACAAGTGTTCAAGTCTTCAAGGAAAAAATGTACAACGACTTTGACCTATGTCTGACCCCGGCATTAGACCTCTACCAACTATACAAATGTTTGAACACTTATTTGCTTGCTATGTGTGGCACGGGACATTGAATATGTGCTCAAGTTTGAGCAAATAAGCGTTCAAGTTGGAATGTGTGTATATGTGACATGATACACTTGTCACTTACTGTTATTGTGTGTACATCTCTGTTCAGTCGCTCAAGAGGAATGCTTTGATTATTCAAAATGGACTGGAGCAACGCGAGCGTCCTTGAGTATATTCAGTTATTGCGAGAGGAACCATCATTATGGAACCCAAAGAACCAAAAGTACAGAAATAGAAACCTAGTGCATGACGCTTGGGTCAGATTAAAAAATAATTTTTCCGTGCCTTGTTCTATTGAAGAGTTAAAAAAAAAGAAAAATACGTTGCTGACGCAATACAGAGAATGCTTAAAGAAAATAAAGGATTCTACAGGAGCAGATACTGAAGAAATTTATCAACCATCATGGTTTGCTTTCGATCCCCTTCACACTTTCTTGGGGGCAGTATATGGTCGTCGTCTGCCACTAACTACCGAAACCCATGTAAGTAAACAAACAACTTATTTTAGTGTATGAAATAAAAAATATTGCCCCCTGAATACTAGCATTATACCCAAAGTTATAAAATATTTTAATTATTTAACCTTTTAACCGCCAAATTCGAGGTGAATAACTGATTCCGTATTATAAGTAATGAGATTATTTAAAGAGACAAAATTAAGTAATATCCTATGTTAAATAGCAGTTTATTAGCAAATCAATTCAAAAAAAGTTTTGTTTATTCTTTGCTCCATTACAGTAAAGTTCTACAAAACTTTGCACAGCTACACAAAGTCCCCGGCCACACTACATGATCATTGAAATGATCATTCAAATGGGACTATGTCTGGCTCCGCAATAATAAATACAGTTGATGAGAAATCGCATACGGAATAATTTATTTTTCCTTTTATATAATAAAAAAATAAAGGCGATTGTCGTCAGTTTTTGGGAGAGACCTTTGTCTGATAGCGGGCGTCTACAGACTGAGTGAAATGAAGCTATGTCTGGCTCCGGCATTATAATTATATAAGCCGACCATAGACTATAAACGCTGCTGATGATACGTAATGATAGATAAATTGCTTTGGGGGTCTCTTGGCTATAATGATCTTAATTGTTGGGTCCAATTTTATATTTTGTAATAAACAGAAAGTAGCTAGCTGAATACATTATTTGCGCACCAACTTACTGTTTAATGCGACCATAAAATTGTATGAGGCAACATTGTGATAATGCTCTTTGTTAAAGGCTCAATATTTTTGTATGATTTTGTTCAACGAAATAGAAAAAAGGAGTATATTTAAAGGATATTAATTTATTTATTTAGAAGAGGTAGAGATTCCAGCCGGCGTAGAGGGAAGTATTTCGAAAATTCCAGGGTGAAGAAAGATATTAAGTAGTAACTGACACTGGAAGAAGATGAAGATTCATCTTGGACTGATTCGTTTATTTGTATTATATACAGTACTAGGTGATCCTTACGAGTTCGTCCGCGTAGAATTGCGAGAGCCCCTAAACCTCATTGGCCTTATCGAAAAATCCAATATTAGCGGATGTCTCCCAACTATAAACTACCTAGTATTGGTAAATATCATCCTTGTACGTCTCGAGATTTTCGAGATTGCGTATTAGGTGACCTTTAGATTTTATATAAATATTTATACATATGATATTCTAGAACGTGACAAAAAAATCGGCAAATGCAGTGTTTTGGTTTCGATGGAAAAATTTTAATATACAAAATATATTGCTTTTTCTATCTAGAACAATTTTGCATTTAAATCGGGGATTTATTACAATTAATCTCTCCCTGCCTGTAAATATTTTTATATTATTTTATATTTTTATATTTATTATTTCCCAAATGGAAAATATAAACACTTTATAAACACTGCATGCTTCGTTTCTCCATACAAATAGCGTTATAAAATTATATAAGCTCCCTTGTTGCTTCAGCGCTTTGTTATTTCAAGTGTTGCGGAAGCGAAAGATTTTATACACACTCGATTGCTTATATATTGCACCAACACCAGATTTATTATCTTTAAGAATTACATTACACGACACACAGTTTAATAAAAATGACTAATATAATGTTGCTAAAATAGATAGCTTAAATAAAAGTGTACTGAGAAATTAATCTTCTATTCGACCTTAAATTCCAAGACGTCGCGTCGTCCTAATAGAACGCTAATGCGCGATGCATGCGATCTTCATTCGTACAACCGTGCGATAAAACTTAGTGATGTATGAAAAGTGTCCTAATTGAAGTTCGCGCGATCGCATCATCTTCAATTACGACACTTCTTAGACTTCAATATGTTATCTCGCATTGCGCATTCGCGTTCGATGAGGGCGACATCTGAATGTGTAAAACGCATACAAGCCAAATCGCAGGGCGTTTCAGCTGGTACTCTAGCAAAATTACATGTTGAAAATTTTCCAGGCTTGATGAAGCCTTACGTAGAAAAAGATCTGCAAGTAGTTTCGCGTCGGAGCGAGGAAGATTTAATAAAAGGAAGATTAAGTCCCGAGGGTCGACTGATTTAATCATAGACCTTGCGTGTGCAATTTTCTCAACTATACAACACTTTTTTTTCGCTCCGAGGCAAAACATAATCTCCAGAGTTATTTGCCACTCTCAATAAACGACCTTGTTATGTTAAATTGTTCAAATTCTTAGCAATAACCTTAAAATACAGCTGTCCCTACAAGTTCGTAAATAAAATCGTATTCATACTAAATTGTATTGAATTGACCACGCTTTTAGGTTCGGACATGCATCAGTAGGTGTCTTGCACATCGTATATAAGTACCAATTATATTTTTGCTTTCAGTTCCTTGTAAATTTCTGAAGGCGGTTTTCTATTTATTTAAATTGATCGGGAAACTGTTTTGGTTTATGTTTGTACTATATATATATTAATTATGATTGTTTATCGTACTGTATGTTTCCAAAATATAAATTAAATTAAAATAATTGAGGATCTTACAATTAATCCTTTATCTACAAACAAAAAGATTTTATTAATCTATCTAGAACGCATTGATGAAAAAGCTTTTTCGATAGGATATATTGGTACTATACTTTTTATAAACAACCCTGAACAATATCAGTTTCTCTTTTGAACTATTTATAGTAGGGGAGGCAGCGGTGCTAAATTTGTAGTCACTAAATTAAGAGATCATATTTGTGGGGGGTTTTTTACAGAGTGCAAGGATTCTTCCTATATGGTTTTCCGACGCGCTCGAGTTTTGCGCAAAATCCCCTCTTGGGCTCCCTACCATTAGGTAGCATGGTCTCTACATTTTTCTGGATGACGTTATGTCATTTTCTGTACCAATGAGAATGAGTATGCAAAATTGACGAACTACTTTCGTATCTAAAATATTAGTTACGGCTATTTACGTTTTTTACAATATAATTAATGGTTGTAAAAAGAACATTGCTTTTTTTTCGTACACGATGCAAAGTTCACGTATTTATATTAAACAGGTTTTCAAAGTAGTTCTTTATTAAACATCGTAATGACTTTATGTTTGTTTACTACATATTAACATAATAATAGCTCCTGCTTACTGTTATATCGTCACATAATACCCTTGAATTGAAAACTTTGGTTTCACAGGTTTGTGATATAACGGATAAAGTCAGCATTATCGTCTCATATCTGAGGGCCTAGCGCGAACTTTTTGGACCGAAGTAAGTCGACGAGTCGACCATACTTAGGATGAATATGTTCGTGCTAGGTCCACTGGAGGCGAGTCTTAATCCTGTCACGCTTTTAATCAATGCTGATGCAACGCGCGTTGACGCTAAGGAGAGTCCGCTGTGGGCCTAACACAAACATTTTCAACCTAAGTAACTGTACTCGTAAATATGTCGACTATTCGACTTACTTCGGTTCGAAAAGTTCGTACTAAGCTCTCTGTATCCGACTCTAGGAAGCTGTTTTTCAAAGTAATTGTTAAATCAATATCGTATGGCCAACAATATTTCATATACTTAGTGTTACTGAATTTTCAGATCACATGAACGAAATCAGATGAATCAGTTAGTACGTTTACACATGATATAAATAAAATTTATGTGTCTGTTCGTAACATTGAATTTTTTTTTCTAATTGCTTATGACTACACCAAAAACGAAAGCTTAAACATTTTTGTTCGTCCGTCAGTTTGCCTGCGTGTTTGTTTCGGGTAATCTCCGAAACAGCTCTATTGATTTCGACGGGACAAAGAGTAACATAACTTTCAGAAAAAATAAGGGATCCGTACAAAAAAATGAAAACTCTTTGAAGTATCATTGCTTTATTTATAAATATAAAAGTTATTCTGTCTGTTACCTAAACCGCTGAACCAATTTTGATGACTTTCGGTTCAGAGAAAGTTTGGAACTTTGAGAAGAATATAGGCTACTTTTTGTCGCGTGTCGCGAATATAAAATATGAGAGGGGTAAAATAACGTTTTCACGCCTAAATTGCTGAACCGATTTTCATGAAACTCGGTGTAGAGATAGATTGGAACTTCGCGAAGAACATAGATTACTTTCTGTCGCGAATATAAAATATGAAATAGGGGTTGAAATTTAGTATGAAACTCGTAGGAAACAACGCGAACAAAGTCGCGGGTTCAAGTTATAGAGAAAAAAAAGTCACTGTCATTGTATAGTGAACTTGAGGATTCCTAGTGGATTACCTTACAACAAGTTACAACTAGATACAACTTGATATACAAGGTTCCAACGTGACCGAGAGCTAGTTTTTGCGCCGGTCGGTGCCTGATTACCGTTACCTATATGTAGACGAGTATTATGGAAAACTGGTTCAAAATAGACATTAAAACTAGTCTTCATACTGTTTCATTAGTTTATTTATTCATTTCGTGAAAGGGATTAGGCAAGGTTAAGTTATATAGAGCATTGGCTCCATTGAGACGAAGCGGGAGTGCCCAGGGGTTTTACTCGGTCGGGGCGATCCCCTTCTGGGACGCTCCAACCCGACATAACCCGGTCCGACCCCCCTCAGGACCGGGTATCTGTTGAGGAAGTTCCCCCTGGGACAACAAAAGAAAACCTACGATAAATTTTAAAAGAAAAATCACGCGCCTCTTCTCAACTTGATTCATTTCTATTTGATAATAATGTATTTTGTTCGATATTCATTTTTAATTATTATATACTTATATTTATGTTTCTTTTTTAAAATGTTAGAGTTGATTTGTTTCTTTTTTATGTTTTTAATATTTGGTTTTTAAATATAGAAAACTTTATGTACTGCTTTTTATAATTTTATTAAATAATATACTGCGGTTTTTTTCATTTTAAGTTTTAAATTTAAGCTTTTGTGCCCAATTAAGTATTTCAACGCTGTGAGTGCCTGTAAAGGTGTTTTACATAGATGAAGGATTTTGTAATGTTCAACTATAATGATTTGTAAAATTATTAATTATTGGTACGTATAAATAAAAATTAATGAAATAAGCCCACGAGTACGTACTATTCAAACATCGGTGTCATATAAATGTCGCATTATAATTAAAAGCCTATAAAACTATTACATTATATATGTTCATTAGACACGAAAATTATGTTACAACGTAATGAATTACACAGAAAACACAGTTTATTACCAACGGACTGAACAATTTATAAAATTTTAATTAAAGCTTGTAGAATAATTAATCAATTAACTTCAATCTGATAAGGTTGAATTAATCGAATTGGTTTTTTTTTTTTTATGAAAAATTTACATATACCTAGAGCTAATTTATTCGCAGCAATACGATGTTCAATTGGAAGTAACAATTTTTTACACAATAGTATTAATTAGGACAAAGCAATAAATATTTTAGCGTCGCTGGATTCGAACCTGTGACTTACTTAACGGTAAAATATTGCTACCTCGATCTATCTATCAAGCTTAATTTGTGCCACGAATATAAGTATAACGTTGTAGCGATTATCTCCTTGAAAATATAACGAATAATAGGAATCAAGTAATCTCGAAAACCGCGGGACGTTTATAGTTTTTTGATAGGGCCAGATTAGACCTCGAAGGACTCTCAAGCAAGATTAATCTTACGCGAAGGAAGTCACGAGAAACAGCTAGTTTGTTATAAAAATTTATGAAATGTTCAAAAATTTTTGACTCTATCAAGTACTTCACTACCCTAATTTAGGTACTTATTAAAGAAACTACAAAAGTATATTCGAGAATTTCGAATTTTTTTCTTATACACATTCTTAAATATCTATACTTCTAGACTAATATATAAAGCTGAAAGTTGGTTTGTTTGCTTGAACGAGCTAATCTCAGGAACTACTGGTCTGATTTGAAAAAGTCTTTCAGTGTTCGATAGCCCATTTATCGAGGAGGGTTATAGGCTATATACCATGATGCTAAAATTGAATTTATTTCTTTTGTATCAAATTTTACTTGGCCGAAGTCGCAGGCACAGCTAGCATTCTATATCTAACAATTGACAAATTATGTTTGACAACAAGAAAAAACTTAAATTATTACAAAATTATCAACCAACTCTAAAGCCTGAACATTCACTTGGACAATAAAAAGAATATTTATAACTTTACATTTAAGAACAAAATGAAAGTATCTTCAGGTGACCGAGCTGAAAACAAAACGAACATCGGAGGCTTAAGGGCGCGAAGAATTTCAATGTAAGTAAATTATTGTATTAATGGATGAATAAATGAATAGTCCAACGCAAAAATGTCTTTGACATTTTCTATCGCGTTCGGTTCAAACAATTTCCTGTAACGATTCACCTTTAAACTTTATATACAAAAGGAAATCCCGAGAAAAGGTTTCCGCTGCCCACGAGTCTGCTACGTGGAAAATACAGATTGACGCATTGAACTATGCTATCCAACAGACTAACAGAACGTGAAAGGTCGTTTTGTAACTATTTAAACAACTTTACCTTTTAGCACTTTGGGAATCGAGTTAGAACATTGCAAAGGAAAAATTTGATAGTGGTTATTTATAGAGTGACTTTACGAATAAATATTATAGCCTATACTCTGATAATGCTTTACGTTTCAAAGTGAAACGTGCGTTGAGGCATCACAGAAAAACAGTGCACTGCTTTTCTGTTTCGGTAGTGGTTCTTTCTCTCTCTCCCCCTCTCTTTCTCTGTATCTCTTTCTCCCTCTCTTTCTAACTCATTCCTTTCGCTTCTCTTTTTTCTCTAGGTAGATAAACACCTGTCAAATACCTGTAGGGTTGTTTGATGCGTCGTCAACGCGGGAAAATGTTTGTTCGCCGTGAACACGGCGATGGCAGCGCCCGTAGCGTCTCGCGTCGGCTGTAAAACAAAGCAAAATTCTGAAGTGATAACTATTCAAACAATCAAAGAATTACTTCAATATCTCCATTCAGTACTGGAAACAGCTATTCTTAACTATTAAACAAAAAACTTATTTGAGATGAAAAGACAAACAAATAAAAATATATGATTAAAATAACATTTTAATATCATTACGAACTTTATTGAAATATATAATTTGTTACCATAATGTCGTTTTCATCGAATTATATGTGTAATAATAATTCGTAAATGACAAAACTTTTTTTTTTCCATTTTCCAATGATAAACTTTTTGAGTTAGGTCACTTTATGATTAAGCATGCGATATGTGTACTTTAAAGTTGCTCATACACACCCACATACACACACACACACACAAACATGGACAAGTACACACACTCTCATAATTCTTTAGTTTCCTATTGCGTATTCTTTCTTTACTCTGTAAATCTATTTATTAAATCTATAAATGTAATCACTTTTGGTCTTATATAATAGGTAACTTCAAAATGTTCATGCTAAGGTCTCGGCTTTCATTTTTTGTCGCGTAAATGTGGCGATCAAGCTACCATCAGATAAGGTTATCTATATAGGTATGTATGTATTCCCAAAAAAAACAAGCGTCTGTGTGGGTGTTGTTTAATAAACGTTGTTACCTATAACACAGGCATTAAGTTAAGAATCTTATCTATCTTAGGAAGAGATGTCAGAGTATCATGTAGTCTTATAAAATAATAAATAACTACCCACGTTGTGTATGCACGTGTTTTATTTACACTGAGGACAATGTGCTTATTAGTTGTTACCCAGTCCACGGTTGTAACATGACTGGACACGTTTACCTCCGTGTACCTGTTTTTCTTCTCCTATGAACAGCTACCCTCTCTCAACTATGTACTACAATCAATTCTGTAATAGTTTTCATTTTTATTTGAAGATGTGTCAGTTATAAGACCTTAATACATACCATGAGACATAAATTAAAGACTTAAATGCTTCACTTTAATCGGATTTAAGTTATCTTGTACCTACTTTTGGATCACGCATCTTAGGATTGTTTGACTACAATGTATTTGTTTGACAAAATAAGTTTTCTATGTAGAGTTTTGTAGCACGCAAATGTAAACGTGACTAATAAATCATTTAAATATTTATTTTAATGATTCTTCTGTAATGTGATGCGCTGAGATCAATATGATCATCATCGAATGTTTATTGTATGTGTATATTTTATTATTTCTTCATAAATCAACACTTGGAATGGAAGCTTTTTTCCAAATTAGTCCGTTTTGGTGCTATAAAGCTTCGCACAAGTATTTCATGCAAATATACCTCAGAACACGTCAACCCTTGTCCGTTCTACTCGGAATTTAGAACATGTAGCATTTCTTTGATAGGGATGAATTCATTATTTGTAATATAAAAGCAACATTCATGAAATAATTTGTAGTATGAATTTTCAATTTAATTTCACATTCCAGAAATCTTTATTTAACATGTATTAGAAAACAGCAGTTGAGATTTTCATTGGACCAATTTTACTTAATCAGTGGGGAATTTCAAAATATTGAACAGTTCATAAAAGCTTGAATTTTTGGATTTGATTTTTAATCAATGTTTTTGAACTAATTTTGATATTTTTTTTGTTTTTTTTTTATGTTACAAGGGGGCAAACGAGCAGG
>JANCMC010003107.1:0-12969 GCA_024363005.1 Charaxes varanes
CGTTTTAGAAACGAGTTTCAGGTTACATGTCAGTTATTTAAACAGATTTATGTAAAATAATTCTAAAATGTTTATAGGGCGCAATAATCGCGCCGTAACCACGCCGTAATCGCACGGTAACCACTTCGTACCGCGCTCTAACTGCGCGGTTACGGCGCGGTTACCGAGCAGTTAGAGCGCGCTATCGGAGCGGTTACGGCGCGGTTTCGGCGCGGTTTCAGTGCGGGTACGGTGCGGTTACGGCAAATGTAACAATATACAAACAATATAAAAATGTACAAACACTTTAAGCTATGCCTGGCTTCGGCATTATATTTATAGGCCGGACGCTTTAAAAGTGGCCTTAAAGGCAATTTCGTACTTCTAATTGAATATAAAAAAAATCTTTTAATTAATCCTAGACACTTGATCGTGGGAAAAAATGTATAATTACTCATTGGCATCCGTAACTTTTATTTAGACATTCTTATATCAGTAAGCATGCGCTGGTAATATGGTGTTTAAAACTAATGTATTGTTCACTAATAATAATAATAAAACTATTTATTTGGTGAGTAGCCCTATCACAGAAAATAACTAATCTAAAAACTAACAAATCTATAGGCTAAATTACAAAAGGACTAATATCACTAGATTAAATTACAAAAGGACTAATATTATAAACAAAAAACAAATTAAAAGATACTACAAAAGATTTTCCGTGTAGAGTCCACTGTACCAAAAAGGTCTATGCTTCAGCATAAATGCTGCAGTGCAGATGGGTCTGCACTTCAGCGCTGTTTTTCAAACATGACCTTTAGCGTGACGTCACGGAAGCCTCGTCAAAAAAAGCCAAAAGTTAAATAAAAAGAAGAAAAGTACGTAGCATTAAAGTAAAATCGTATAACATAATCATTCTGTTTGTATACGTTTGTCTTGGGAGAGAATCTTCCTCTTCATCTGTCTGATAATTAGTTAGAATTTAGATCCACTACCAGTAGGCGACCCCTGACTACCGGAACTGCTATAGTCACTCCCCCTATACCGTACGTGACAGTAATATCTGCATCCGCAAAATCTTGTACACCGAGGGACATACAGATATAAATTTTGATAAAGGGGGCACTACGCAACGGATTTTAATGCAGTTGTCATAAATCAATAGAGTGATTGCTGGAAAAGACTGATATGTATAATACACATGCGATACATCAAGACAATACATGATTTAAATAATTTTAAACGTCATTTAGTCAAATAATAAAATTGTACCCGAAATCAACTTAAATTTGTCCACTACTTTCAAGTTTATGGCGCTACTTTTATTATATCGAATAATCTATAGACACTATTTTCCTTCTTTTTAAACGAAGGTTCTTTAACGCGTTAGTGTGGATAAAGTGTACGACATTTTTTTAAATATCTGTACACATAAAACGAAGTTGCATCCCGCTCTTGTGGGCTTAGATCTTTTTAAAAAATATATGCTACGGATTTGAATGCGGTTTCCATTAATAAACAAGGGTGATCCAAGAGGCAAGATTTATATGTATAATACATGCATATCTAAACTGGACCCGCGTGAAGTCGGGGAGGATCGCTAATTTTTAGTTAAATAAAAAAATAAATTATAAAGACTCCTTTTTTTATTGTTCAAGAAAATTTATACCACATTGCTGAAATGTTACTAGAATCTTCTCTTTTAATGTTTGTGCACAGTATCGAATCGATTCTAGAATCGATGTCACTACCTTAAGGCCGATTTCCATCAAACGACCGAAGCCTCGTTCTACACCTACTCTATCAAATTCTTTTAGTTTAAACAGACGTAGAGCATTATTTCTTTGCTTCTGTCTACGTTCACAGATATTCTAATTCAAATTCTAGTTTTTTGCTGGTCGATATTTTAGTGTAAACCAGAGGTCGGTAACATTTTGGTAGGCGCAAGGGCCATATTGTTAAAAATGAGATGGTGGCGGGTCATACTTTCAAAATTTCGGTCGTAGTTATCTATTTATGAAGTAGATATTTAGCGATATTAAAAAATGATGAATTTTAGTAAATGCTAAGAACGATCTTTAGTTCACACTAAAAGATCAAGAAAAAACGCTCTATTTTTGTTTGGCCTAAACCCACTTTTTAGACAAAAGATAATGTTATTTTTAACCCCTTTACGCACACCCAAACCTTATATAATTCGTATTAATAATATTTTGTAAGTCATGCTGATAAAACAAAAGAAATAAAATGCCTTTTATATTCGTTATCCGCTATTGTATTTAGGAAACGTTAAAAGTTCAAGTTCAAAATTGTATTTACTTGTTAATAAAAAATCATACAAAACATCATACATGTTAATTTTATATGTATGGAATGGATCTCAACGCACGTTTCGCTTCGACACCGAAGCATCATCAGGAGACAAACGCCTGATTCTATCAGTTGTTTAAAGTGCGTACTGATTACAAGAACAGAGACTTAATTTGAGTGCTTTTGTTTTTCATTAAACAGTAGCTTTCTTGTGCAGCCAACACGTACCAGCCAGTAAGCCCTCATTCGCACGAGAGCATTTTTACCGCGCGTTAAAAAGCGTTCAAATATTAACTCCCAACTATTAACTCCCAACATTGAGTTCACGTGACAGCGCCTTTATAACGTGACGCGTTTTTATCGAGCAATGTTCTATTTTCAACGCTATATATATACACATATACGCTATATTTTTGTATAGACGACGCAAAAAAAGCGCCAAAGCTAAGATTTAACGCAACGCTTTTTTAACTCTCGTCCGAATGAGGGCTAATTCATAAAATTTGCGTCCGATTTCTATGAATGATATATGTTCTAAATTCAAATTAAATACCCGCCTGCTAAAAAGTTTTTTACAGAAAAGACTTACTTCGCTCCCACTTATAGATGAACAAAGCGACGCGTTTCGAATAAAAGGGATGTAAATAAACTATTACCACAAATCTTCGAAGAAGATGTAAAAACAGGTCCGATATAATAATTAAGAAAAACTAAAAATACAATTAATTATAGCAAACAATAAATTTACTTTGTGGGTAAAAATTACTGCAAAATTTTTTCAACATTTTATTCGGTTGTTTTCCTCATTCATCTGCTCTAACGAAAAAAGTCTTGAATGCAAACACAATGGTAAAATCCGAAGTCTATTTGGTCTAGTCCAATTAAAATTAATTGAAAGTCAGAACGTGTTTGCTTTTCTTTTGTCTAACAATGCCAAATTGCAAAGTTTATTTGTTAGGGGACCTCTCCACAAAACAGTCTGACAACTATGAGCTTAACGCTAAACAAGCAAATGAAAACAAGATTAAACATTGCAATGCAAAACCTTAACTTGATGTACAAACATCAATTCGCAAAAGAGTATAAATATTCGTAAATTCCAACTGTCTGCAAACCCTCTAATAAGTCGAAGTCATAAATAATGTGAGCTACCTTTCAAAAAAACATTGCTCAAGCCCTTTTTAGGGTTCCGTAGTACTACAAAGTACCCTTATAGTTTCACTCAGTCCATCTGTCTGCCCGTAAGGTCCCAACGGCGGTGGGGTTTGAACCGGATACCTTGCGGATTTCAGTCCATACCTTATACCGTTGAGCTATTGAGGCTCAAACTTAGAATTGTAAAGGCTAAGTAGAACGTATGTTATTAGAAGACATTTGGCCCCTTTTACTTAAACTATTTAAGCGTTCATTTCGGCCTGGCGCGGGCGTCCCCATTAAAATTTATTGCAAGGTGAGCGTGACAGGGGCCGGGGGCTGCTTGTTTATGTATTACGTTATTACCTTATTCAAGGCAGATTGTAAGGAAACAATGACCTTCCCGGATTGAATATTAATCGCCGTGGAAATATATCACGACGTTATGCTGCTCTTAATAAGGTGTCCTACCTTTCAAGATTAGAACCATTGTCTCCTTTGTTTCAGATTTAATTGGAACCAAATTTGCTGAAAGATTTAATAACTTCTAGGTTAGTTAGATATGTACAGCATTATTTTTTTTAGTCCCTGTTTTAACTCAGAATCGAAATAATTTACTAAATACTTATTATATTAGAAAGGTTATTCTTTGCATTTAATAATTTATTTTTAAATAAAAAGAAAACCGCCTTCAAAAACAAAAGGCGAGGAATTAAAAAGTAGAAAATGAATAGTACTTTCATACGATTCACTTAGGTGCTGAAGTCGGTACCAAGCCAAATAGATTCTCCGTCAAATTTATGCAGATGGCACCGACTTCAGCACATAAGTAAGTGTCTACTAAGACACTAAGAAGTTTCTTTTTTTGAAGTCGGATAAAAAACGAATAACATTTTAAAATACAGTGTTTAAATTATCAAATTAATAATTTGAATTGGAGAAGGGACAAGTGATATATCGAAGATAATTTATTACAGAAAATAAAATGCTTAAAACATTGTATAGTCGAGCAAGAAAGTGCTTAACCAATTTGGATGACAGCTCCTAGTTGAAAAAATTTTTGCTAAGGGATATTGTTAGTGTAGCTGTCGCTACATAAGAAGATGGTGAATGATGTCGAGTGGAAAACTCTGTACGCTGTACGGATGACGACGACCGCAGTACAAACACAGAAAATCTCCATACAAACTAACTCACGCTAGCGAAGTTTCTACGAAGTTTTTTCCAAGCTGGAAAAGTTGAAAGTATTAACGATGTATGACGGGAGAGTTTTTTAAGTTATACGAGTACGTCCGAACGATGGAAAAAAAAGTCAACAAAAACATTAATATTGTAGCTCCATGGCTACTAATTCCTTTATTAGGTCTACGCCCATACCTAAAAAAGGAATTAGATACATGAAAGTGCTACTAAAGATAAATTTACATGAAGAAAAATACATGAAAATAAATGGAACTCTTATAAAAAAAAAACTTATTTAACAGAGAAAATTGTAACGAAAAAAATTCCTACTTTATACTCACAGATTTTTGGAGAGTAATATTAGATTTTTTTCTCGTTAGGGGTCATACATAATTACGTCACACGAATTTTACATGTCACGTTTTCGAAACCCCCTTCCCTGCTGTGACCTCACATATTTTTCAATTTTGTGCATGTATCAGCTGTGACTGCAACTTCATCCGCGTAAAATTAGGTAAAAAAAAACATTCAAATTCAACGTTCTGATATATAGCCTAGAGCCTTCTCCGATAAATGGGCTATCTAACTCTGAAAGAATTTTGCAAATCGGACGAGTAGTTCCTGAGATTGGCGCGTTCAAGCAAACAAACAAATAAACAAACTCTACAGCTTTATATATTAGTATAGATACTGAAAAGAAAACGGCAGTTTAAATTTTTTGTAAAATTTTTAATTTTGACATGTGACGTCACAAAGTTTTTGACCCCTTTTTGTCACACAATGTCACATTTTGGTGATCCCCCCATTAACGTGTTACCTAATTTATGTATGACCCCTAATCACGGATTTTCGCTAAGTAACGCTTGATACTTGTATTTTGTATTCTAACAATTTGTATCAATACAAAGGTATTCCATTCGCACAAATCTATTGTTACTACGATTTGATTAAGTGTTTGTAAAGGTCAATGGCCTCTCGGGTTTTGTTTTAACGGATACTAGCTATGATATCTGTGTTTTTGTACCGTTGACAAATAAAATTTGGTAGATAAAAATTGCACTGTTATTTATATTGAACTGTCTGTTTGTCACTAGCCTACTGACCTACCAGCTGAAAATCGAACGAAATGGAAGTAAGCTGTTAACAAAGTGAAGGAACACTTTCATAGGCGCGACCTTCAGCAATGAAGAAACGACTCGAAAGAAGAATAATAAATAATAATAAATAAATATATAGGACTATATGACACACGGACGTCTGTTCCTAAGGTAGACAACTTAATGCCTGTGTCAAAGTGTTTGTACATCTTTGTCCTTGAAGACTACAAAGTACTACAAAACTTTGCGCAGGTACAAAAACTCCCTGGCCACACTATATGATCATTCTAATGAAGCTACTTCTGGCTCGTGAATTTGAAAATATAAAAAATGTTATAATATTTTTATCACGGCTTTTTCTGATATTTAATTTATCGTATATTCAAAGCGAGACGTATTGATTATAACAAGATTTCATATTTCTGTTTCCTTTTTCAATTTCCTTATTTGTCACTAACGACTAACATGGTATATAATGCCATTTAACTTAATTAAGTTAAATATTTGTGCTGCAATTATGTAAATTCGTAGTATTACCTCTGAAATGAGGAATTGGAAAGATATCGGGTTTAGTTTACAAGATATACTTATTTAATAAATATTTAAAAGCTGTTTATACTTAAAAAATCGACTATAATGTCTATTGCAAAATATCATATGCAAAATGTAAATCCCGTTTGTCTTAAGACTATTATTTTTGTATATTTTATTTAAGATTAACTTTTGTTGTCTACTGATTAAATGCTTTGCAATAATGAAATTACTAAAAGATTAAAGCTAAGAAATTATTTAAACACTAAACGTCTATATCTTTTTGTTACGTTTTTAGTTGTAATTTACGTAAATATTGACGCAGTTTATCATTTTTTATATCCCATATAAAATTATAACTGGTTTACACTGGCTATACCTACACTAGTTCCAAGTTGTCTTCACTGACTAAGTTTCAATTGATTATAAAATCGTTATTAATGAGTGTTTACTTCAATAATTTTTATGAAAAAAAAATTGTCATTTCTCATAAAAATCCATTCAGACTTCAAAAATATTCAAAAAAATACAAAAATTGACCCAGCTGTTGTTTATTCAATATTTGTTGCACGCAATAAAAAAAACCTAACGAATTACGTAATATAAAGTGAGTGCAACAGTACGCTTTTTGCGCTTAAAGCGAGCAACTGTTCTCAAGCTCTGTGACCAAGGGAAATTCGATATTATGTAAGTTTTCAGCGATAAATATACGTAAGACGAACCTTAAGATCTCTATGTACAATCCGCCTTTCATGGCAATATTCCACGGCGGATAAAATTTGCCAGAACTTTCTCCGAGCTGCCTGCTCCGCCATCCGGCCGAACCTCGCTATATAGTCTGAGATGGCAATCGGTCATTTTAACTCGCCCCACAGCCATATCCTCTGCAATCTAAGCGGACCCTGGTACTCAACCAGGATAACACTAGGAAGAAAAAGAAGAAGATAAATAAGGACAGAAAATGTAATAAAAAATAACTAACGTAATTTATCACTGCTAATTAAATTATATGTATCCTTCTTCCGGTATTTGCCTATGGGCTATGACTGCATTTATAAAATAAATAAAATAGAAAACCTGCTTACTTGAATGGAACATTCTCGACAAAAAGCTCTCCGTCACGACCATGATAGGGTGTGTTTTTATATTTTTTTAGTTCAGCCCTCTCAGATTTGATAAAATACTGTAATATTTCGTTATACGACCTGAAAAGGTAATAAACATAATAGAAAACAATATCGGGTTTAAAAGAAAGTTGACATTATGTTTACGTAATTTTTGTGTAAAACAATTTATATTCGAAAATTTAGAAATAGTAATACATATATGAAAGGAACTTTTTCAGTTTATTTTACAACTGTAACCTCCTTAGAAACGAAAACTCAACTAAACTCTAATTTAAAATACGTACATATTACAACAAAAGAGACAGAGTTAACGTTTTGATATATATTTCATCGCGTCGGTACAAGTACACATCTGTTACCAGTGACTTTGAAAAAAAAGACATCGCACTCGCGAAGTTCATAACGTATGCAACATAATTTAAACAAGTGACAGAATACGATCAAAAGTAAACACGGAGGAACAAAATAAGCAATTCGCATTTCCATCCACGTACGGTTCGCACGGCAAACGTTACAATGTTACAAGGTTTGATAGAAATTTACGGCTAGACCTTTTATGACACCACAGATAGCGTCAGCGGGGGACTGAATAATAAAGAACCGTTGAGCGCAACGCAACGGTGTTCACCCCTGACAATAATAATAATAATAATCTTTTACAAATGTTACACGCCCCACGCTATATTGTATAATAGCGAAATATAACACACTCTAGGAGGTCGTGGCCAAATCAGTGGTCGGCATTTGATTCGATCGCTAGGTTAAGTTGCTCTTGTTGCGACCGGGTGGTAGATGGGTGAACCATTCTAGCACTAATTTATATTTGATATCCGACCTCCTCCGTGTTTCGGAAGGCACGTAAAACAGTGGGACCCGATTAATATCACTTTGTGGACCGTTGACTGGGTAACAACTATCTAAGTACATTGTGATCAGTGTGATTACGACGCGTGCATACACCAATTTGGTGGGTTATAATTACAGTAAATATTAAATAATATTTACGTAGTATCAGTGGATACTACAATCGGTACTGTATTTTATGTTTAATCGAAGTATTTATTTCGATTTTATCATCAACACCATCGTATTCGTTCACTGCTGCTCATAGGCCTTCAATATTTGGTTTGACGCATATAGCTGCTGTTTTAGTTTCTACAGGTGCTTAGAGATCTCTTAAGCAACTCTTTATAGATCAACAATTGAGGAAAGTGAAATCAGTAAATTTTGATCGTCCTATTTTTGCATTTACTTCTGACACAAACTTAACATTTAACTGAAGAAAAAATTGAAGGACTCAGCTAACGTAAATGCTGCTTACATTTTTTAATGTAGTCAAGTATTCTTCGAAAAATTTTTGCTGCCGAAAATGTTTTAGAAAAAAAAAGACTTAATCCTCAATCCCAAAAGAGTATCTATTTGCGGGTCCTACAACCAGAAAACTTTTAACACTTTCATCCAATTCTTTAGGTTAGGTGTCCTTTATTTCTCAAGAACAATGCTCCACTTCAGGGAATTTAATATTTTTTTCTTAAAAGTTAAATTAAAAAAAAAACCTACATTGTGACGACAATTAAAATATAACTTATTCTAAGCAACACTCTTTCATTTTTGCTCTTTTTATTTTTAGGGTTCCGTTGTACTACAAGGCAAACTTATAATTTCGCTCAATCCGTCTGTCTGTCCGTCTGTCTGCCCTAACTAACTTCTACAATTATGAACATAAAGGCATGAAATTTGGTATATGTTGCGTATAGATTTTTTTTGTATCTTAAATATAAATATTTTTCCAGTTTAGGGGTGGCTCCCATACATGCGTGATGTCAAGCTGTTTTTTTTTTCATTTAAGTCCATTATGTGGGGCGTCATTGGATCAGCCTTTTCATATAACCGTGTCTTGTCTTAACCTTGAGCCATTTATTAATGCTTTAAGTAACGGCTGAGGCGTGGAATGCTCTCCCGGCGTCTGTGTTCCCAGACCACTACAACATGGGCATCTTTAAGGCAAGAGTGAATAGGTTCATTCTAGGCAAGCGCGTTCCACCGTAGACCGCATCTACACTTTATTAAGTTGTGAGACTTCCCGGTGGCCTAAACTCGTCATTAAGGGCCGGCAGCGCATCTGCTGGCCTTCTGGTCGTGCAGATGTTCATGGGCGTCGGTAGGCACTTCGGTGCCAGCTGGCTGCTCGTCTGCCCCCTTGTAACATAAAAAATAATAATAATGATGATAATTATTTATATTTTAGGTCTATAGGTGTTGAGGTTTGTATCAAGTATTTTAAAACATAAACAGATCCTTTTAAAGTACTTCAGATATAATATTAGTTAGAATAACGCAAGATTATGAGCCCTTGTGTATTTCAATCCATCCAACTATTGAGCTATTGAGGTCTCTTTATGCTCTCGTATGCTATAACATGAGGGTTGTAGAGATTAGATTAGGTCGTATAAAACTACTGCTATACGTCCATGAATAGAAGACGCTGACGGTTCGTAATTACGGAGCGGCTAATCAAAAGCTAGCTTTTCTTGTAGGCGCTTAGAGCTTTTTCCTTGTTACGTGAATGAAAACGTTTATCTTAATAGTGCTCGCTCTTTAAAGTTACAAAGTAAAGACACAGTTAGTGTCCCATTGCAAAGGCTTTTTTACTAAAAATGACGGAATTTGAGCAATTTCCACTATACAGTTTTTCACGCGATGGCGGGTTATGCCTATCTCATCAATTTCAAATTTTATCCCTATGTTTTTCTATATCATAAATGGTAATAAAATAAATCACTATAATGTTAGCCGTCATTATATATTATAATATATCCTTTTACAACAAAAAAAAAATCTAAACAGTGCTAGTTCTTGACAAGCCAAGGTCTCTACTAAAAGACCTTAGCTTGTCAAGAACTATCATAAGTTCATTACTAGAAAGGACGTCTAAAGCCGTACTAGTAGGATCAAACCAGATTTTCCAGTAGATATGCGTTGTCAATGGATATATGTACGATACGGCATATATAAACAAAATTGAGATATTTTCTCCTAGCTTACTGGGCTGTGCTGTTACTCCGGTTCTGCTGACTTCAACTACATTTTGTTATGACATCAATCCAATGAATTTTATTTTAAAATGCAATAGAGAACTTGTGTTACAAGTACTTTATTTTCCTTTAAGCTTACTCGCTTAGAACGTTTGAACTGTAGACTAGATACCGCGGCAATTCCACTGGAATTCTTTTCAGTCCCGGTGCATTCCTTCTCCATTGAACGTGACATTGGCGAAATAAGTTGTGCATGCACAAAAGCAAGCCATCTATCAAAGAAAGAAGAAGAAGAAGACTATTTGATAAACATAATAACATTTTTTTTAATAAACAACCGCCAAGTCTTGAAAGAATTAATTTACTTTAAAGCTGTTTTTTTTATCGGTTTTCGGTACACGCATCCAAAGAAAAACGGAAGCTTTTTCACAGTTCTTAGTTTTGCAAATTTAAATTTATTTTCCTATTTTTTTTTTATATAACAAGGCGTAAACGAGCAGGCGGTACTCTTAAGTGACTACCGACGCCCATGGACAACTGCAACACCAGAGGGATCCCAGACGCGTTGCCGGCCTTTGAGAAATGAGTATGCTCCTTTCTTGAAGGTCCCTAAGTCGTATCCGTTCGAAAATACAAACTTTCCTATAAATATAGCGGTCGATTGACTTTGCAACATCAAACAGATTCGCGATATCGGGCACGCTTCACTTACGAACACTAAGAGCTTAACAAAAACGTATTTAATAACTGACGATGCCAGAAATAACTTCAAAAGAAAATACAATGGGTCCAAACGGCTTGGCTTTATTGTTTTGCGGAACCAAACCGGGCCGAGTAATTTCACGTAATCGCCAATAAATCATCGCAGAAGTGGTTTTTAAACGTTTGAGTCACGTTGGAAGCTTTTTTTTTTAAATTGCGCACCGTATATAAGGACATAACCAGTCAGTAGAATTTAGGGAAAGGATTTGTTTAAAACAAATTGTCATTATTGTTTTCTAGAATGTTTTGACAACGTAAATTATAAAAACATTTTTAAGCGGTCACTTCAGTGGACTGAAGGATTCAGTTACGTGCGTCTTAAATGTATAGTCGTCTTATTTTATATTATACAATTCATAATTCTTAATTCGTGTTGGCTTTTAAAGATAAATCCATTAAATAGGCGGCGGCAGAAAGTGTTGTGGCTGAATCATAGTATTACATGCATATTATTAAACTAAGTTTGTTGTGTGTGGATTATACCGTTTTGAAATATATCAAGTTGACTACTTTTCATTATTACTGGACGTAAATTCACAAGGTAGGCAAGTTAAGCGCTGGCAGTAAACAAAAGCATTATTGATCCCCTAAAATCTACGCCTACTAATTCCTTTGGTGGACACAGTATCGCTAGAAACATAAGACTGACAGGCAATGTTAGGTTTCTCGTGCTTTATAAGAAGTAAATTAGATATGACTGACAGTTTAACTCGTACGTCCTGCAGTTGTCGAGTGTTAGGTGATCTTTTTTAGATATAAGTGTATAAACAATTATAAATACAACACTATTAAAAGAACAGAGGCCCTAGCACGAATATTTCAAACCGTTAGAAGTCATTTGAGTTGTTTACTTAGAATGAAAATGTTCGTACTAGGCCCATAGGAGGCAAGTATTTACCGTGTCACGCTTTTATTCAATGCTAATGCAATCCGCGTTCACTCTAAGGGGGTCTGCTAAGGGCCTGGCACAAATATTTTCAAAGTCGACTGTATGATTCTGAGGAATGGCTTACAGGTTTAATTTCGTCCTTTAATAGTTTTCTCCTGTGTTGAAGCAAGATTGGATTAAGAAGGTTTTACTTGATAAACCATGCATAAATCGCTACCTCCCACGTAAATTGTTGAAACACCAAATTCCCAACTTCACAGTAGAGCATTAAAAACATGTAAATTGTAATACAAACCTCATTATTTCACACATTTGTGTATACAATTATATATTCAATAATGACAATTCAATTATTATATTATTGTACACAATAATACATATATTAAAAAGTGTCTGCTGTATTACAATTTATTGTTTGTAACGCGCTACTATAAAGTTGAGAATTTGGTGTTACAACAACTTACGTGGGAGGTATCGAAATATCGTCTCTAGCATTACAAGAGAGAGAGAGAGAAAGAGAGAGAGAGAAAGAGAGAGAGAGAGAGTTACGTTCTTGTCTTAAACTAATATTGTGCCTTCTGCATTAAATGTAGAATACAGATATACTCTGCAATCACTTAGCACTAAGTAATATTTTTTTTTTATATTGCACTAAATAAGATTTCTATTAATATTTAACGGTCCTTTATACATGTCCTTTTGGACACACTAAATAAGACCGAAATAAGTGTGACTTTCTTTAAAAATATTGTCCTTTTTTACCATATCGAAGAAATTTTTTAAATGCTTTTTGGTTTAACATTACCTAAATTATAAAAAAAAAACTGACTTAGTAAAAGTAAAAAGAAATATAAGACATTTTTCTGTAACTCATAGATAAAAATAAATTCACCGAATAAAACTTTTTAAAGACTTATGTATCT
>JANCMC010003114.1:0-12969 GCA_024363005.1 Charaxes varanes
GCTTTGTCTGTACACTGAAATTGTTAGGTATTATAAAACAGGAAAATACTTTTAGTTTGGTAATAATATGCTACCTAAAACTTACATAAAATAGTGGATTTCGTAACAGTTATAATATTATGCACTACTGATGAGTGATACACAAATATTTAAGTATTATGACATTATCAATGGTAATTAATCAATTATTATCAGTGACAGTTGTAACAATCATGGCGTGAATATTTCGTTTCAAATCTTATCTTAGGCATTAAATTTTGTCTTTTCACGCTTCTTAAGTCTCCTAACTTGTTTTATTTTTGTACAGTACGGTGGCGACGAGTGCAAAGTAACATTCGAGCTTTTGGAGGCGGCAGGTGAAGGAAGGACCTCCCCTCATAATGATTCGCGATTGTCCCCCACCAATCAGGTTTGTTATTAATTAAAATGTATAAAGATGTTATGTTTTTGAAATTAGATAGTCTGGTACTTTGTTAAAGATTTAGAAATATTGGAATATTACTCCTGTAGTTTTAGATGTAGTTTGAGACTATTCAATATAACGTCAGTCAACAATTTTCTTTAATTAATTTAAATTTTAAAATATTCCTACTAACATAGTATAAGTTATACTAACTTGTGGACTGTAATTGTCTTTGCGAAATAAATAAACAAAAAAAAAATTGTTGTCTGTAACGAACGATAATTTTACGTTTTAACGCCGAATGCTTAAGCTGCGCGCGCCTCTGTATCGCTTGTTCCGCGCTCTCGTTTGCACTCTCGGATCAGGTGGTACGTGACACTTTTTCATACGCGTAGCCGGCGATCATCGATTTATAAGAAGCTATCACGATAAGACTTTTGATTACACACGGAAAACAGTCGTTAACGTACGTACTATTCCCGTCGCAGTCGAGGAATCGCGAGAGCAACGGCGAGGCGGTGTCGCGGTTGGCGGCGTGGTCGCTGTACGCGGAGCGCTACTCGCGCCCCGATACAGTCTCGGCGCCGCCGCGCAACAAACCCGTTTTCCTGCGGCGGAACGTGCGACGGGCGGGAGCGGTGGCGGGCGCGCACACGGCCACCGCGTCGGCTGACTGCGCCCCCGCCGCCCGCCGCAGGCACCAAAGTTAGAAATTTATATAATATGACATAGATTTCCATTCCTAGCTATTTCAAGTCAAAACTAAGTTTCATAGTCGATCTCTGTGGAAGTCTATGGAGGAGGCCTATGTCCAGCAGTGGACGACAGCGGGCTGAAAGAAGAAGAAGAAGAATATAAAAATATTATATCGCTGCGCTAACGTTCTAAATTCGTTCCCGTATATTTCGATCTCGGGTATGCGTATTGTAAATCAGTATTGAAAATGGCGGTGTTACGGCCTGCGGTCCCAGATGACCGCCACCCGCGAGGCCTTTGAAGGCTCACAAAGGACGTCTTTAGGTCTAACTACGCTATTTGCTGATATTGTTTTCGTACATTATTATTGAAATCCGATAAGTGTCGAGCCTGAACTATTGTATCGCTAAATAAATTTTGCGAATTGATAGGAAAGATATTTTACTTCACTCAAACAGTCTCTAGTACGAACGTCATTTTTTAGTAGTATTCAGACGTAGCGACCACTGCAGTTTTTAGTATTTTTAAATAATCTTGCGACTTTTCTTTTATCTAAATCTTCCCGGAAATTAGGGGAACGAAGCACAACTAACATAATTTAAAATTTAAATAGGCAATTAGGCGAAAACGAGCCTAGTGTCATGTTTAGGTGTGAGAAGTATCCCTGTGGCGCCTCACTGTGGATTAGCAGAGGTGGCATTAGCTGACGAGTCGCACACTCCCAGATGACTCATCTGATGTTTGTCCTACACGAGTACAGTGTCGATTGGGATGCGTAAAAAAATTCTAGGGTTGGGGAGGGGGTTTAAAAGGTGTAGTTTTTTCATTAAAAACATTGTAGTGTTTGATATAAGTCTAAAACCCAACAAGTATTTCGAGGAGGGAGTAGGGTGTGAGATAAAATATGGGGTAAAATCTATACTAATATATAAAGCTGAAGAGTTTGTTTGTTTGTTTGGAAGCGCTAATCTCAGAAAGTACCGGTCCGATTTGAAAAATTCTTTCAGTGTTAGATCACTTATCGAGAAAGGCTATAGGCTAAATATTATCACGCTAAGTCCAATAAGAGCGGAGCACCAATGAACAATGCTTCAAAATCGGGAGTTCCTTTTTCCCATTTGAGAGCTTCCGCTGCGTGCGCTGCGTAAATGGTTAAAATTTCGTAAAAGTCATGTATGACAAAATTGTTCCCCTTTAAATGTTCTAAATAAAAGTCTGCGACAGCGTATGTCTATCTTTTAAGGTTGGCTCAGTATAACGAGTTTAAAGCACCTTTAATGTAATGAAAGCTATGAATTCACATTTTTTTTGCAAAAGATATTACAAGAATAAATTGCGATGTCTTATTATTTTAAAGAATAATAAGACATCGCAAGTTTTATTGATGGATTTTTGAAATATGCTCTTTCTATCATAATAGTGTTAAAATTTGTAACATTGTTAAGACTAGTAATTGTTATGCAATTTATAAAATATATGAGAAACATAGCATCAGAGGTGATAGTGCGTTACCGGCTTTTGAATATAATCAGTTTATAAAGCCAATAAAAATTGTGATTCATAAAATGTTATACAAGTGCTACATATGCCCGCGACAGAAAATTAGGTAAAAAAATAAATTCAGTTTCAGCCTATAGCCTTCCTCGATAAATGGGCTATCTAACATTGAACGAATTTTTTAAATCGGACCAGTAATTCCTGAAATTAGCGCAGTTAAGCAAACAAACAAAAAAAACTCTTCAGCTTTATGTAGTAGTATAGATATAGGTCTATAACTTTCCAAACATTTTCTACTCAAATTCTGGCAGTTGTACGAACATGTCCGTTCTCCCCGAGAATGTGCCTAAATATTTGATTTTTAAAATACCTTTGGGATAACAGGCCTCTAGGTCTCTCTGTAATTAGCGTCGCTGAGGCCTTTGTGCGCATAACCCAAATTGCTCGAAGTTACCGACGTTGCTCGGTGAATTAACGAGCTGGAAATGAACTGAATCAATATTAATGCCTTATACATACATATCCGTTCATAAAAGCGTCCGGCACCGAGAAGCTCTCATGTGCTCTCATTTTTGTAGTCGTCTTTTCAAGTTTATTATTTATTTTAGATATTATAGATTTCCGCAACTTCAGCAGCATCAATTAAGCTTGTATTTTAGGTTCCGAGACATTCTTTAGGGCCCGAGTAATAAAAAATGTTATGTATTTATGTTTTACTACCTATTTCCCGAAACTATGGACCGAAGGTATGGACTGAAATCCGAAAAGAACCCAGTCCAAAACCTACCGCCGTTGGGATATTATCGTACCCACTACTAATACAAGTTTTTAATTTAAGTTTAGTAGGAGGGGAAAAGGGAATAGTCCAATATCGGCGCCTCGAATCCACTCCGCCAGATAAAGTGACGTGTAAGTTTGCCTCACCAGAACTAGGTGCCGAAACAAATATTACATTGGTCACGTAGCATTGTAGATAATCTTATTTTTCTTTTTTTAGTTTCTATATTGATGTTTTTTACCATATCTGAATAATAGGCGTCCAAAGTATCAAGATATGTAATCATAATCACCTGTAAATCAATTATTTCCATTGTAATTCATTAAGTGAAGGTTATCGATAGGTATTTTCCGTTGTGGCTAAAAGACTTAGCGCATTGCGTACCAAGGCATTTTTTTTTTCGTTGGGAAATGCTTTTGCGCACTACGCCGTTCGCAAATAATCCTATGATCTAGGAACATTTGCGAACGGGAATGTGGGACTCGCTAGCCCTGCTAGAATAGACTAAAACCCAGCGGGGCCCTCATCAACCATGAAATATGCCCTGCACATACCTTTAAGACTCTAAAAGGACTCGTGCTATCTAAATACTTAAAAAAGCAGTAGCAAGGCATCAGCACGACCTCATTCTTACCACTCAGTCCTTTTCCTTAACTAGGTAAGCGCTAGGATGAATCCTCCTTTCTCAGGAGGAGTTTAAGGAATAGCTTAAATCGTGTACATAAATCATTACAACGCTCGTCTTAAGCGCATTTGCCGTGAAAATAAGCTATAAGCCGTTTAACCGTGCACACTTAAAGCTATTACGCCCTAAAAGTCAAAAACAAACAGCGCAAGTAAATGTTTCCATTGCAATCAAAGATTTTTTGTTCCAAGCACACAAAACAAACGAGATCCATATTTGAAGCGCTGTACAAACAAGAGTAAAAGGTTTTACTAGCTATTATCTTTCGTGGTACTTTATGTGTAGTAATAGAATTGTAATATATGAGGGAGGAGTGTGTGTGTGTGTGTGAGAGAGAGAGAGAGCTATATGTGCATTTTATTATTTTTATCTATACTAATATATAAAGCTGAAGAGTTTGTTTGTTTGAACGCGCTAATTAATCTCCGGAACTACTGGTCCAATTTGAAAAATTATTTCAACGTTAGATAGCCCATTTATCGAGAAAGACTATAGGCTGTATAACATCAGGCTGAGATTAATAGGAGCGGAGCACCAATGAAGAATGTTTCAAAAGCGGCAGCTTTTTCCTCCTTTTGAGAGCTTCCGCTGCGTGCGCTGCGTAAACGGTTAAAGTTTCGCCGAAATTATGTATGACGGAATTGTTTCCCTTTAAAGCAAGGGGCAAACGAGTAGCCGGCATTTACCTAAGTGACTAACGACGTCCATGGACAACTGCAACACGGGAGGGCTCGCAGATGCGTTGCCGGCCTTTGAGAAATGAGTATGCCCTTTTCTTGAAGGTCCCTAAGTCATATCCATTCGTAAATACTGAAGCTGGCAATTGATTCTGCACGGTTGTAGACTTTAGTACATCGAGGCGATGAGGGTGGAATTTCAAATCTTGGATTTTTTTTTAAAGATGTGTGATATTTTGGTGATAAAAAATTCGACTTAAAGCTAAGTTTACAAGGGTTCCGACACGACTTGCACTGAGAAGAGCCCGCAACAAACTCAATCGGTATTTTTTTTTGTTATCACCTTTTCACAATAATTCATATTTGGTTAGAGCAATTTATTTCCAAGCATTGTCATCATTCAAATAATCTTTTACATTATAATAGGACTTTGAATTGGGACTTTGTTTCGAAAAAAGTTTGTTTAATTAATGGCATCTCCCGAACATCGTAAGGAAGCTGTTGAGAACAGGTACTGGCGTAAATAATACTAGCTTTTGTCCGTGGATGTGCCCCGTTAATGTAGACTTTGTCAATTTTCTTCTACTTTCTTCTTCTGACGTTATTCCTGGAACACCCATGATCTCTACAATTTCACGACTAATATCACTGAGTGACATTAATCGAGACCCACTATTTAGCGTGCCTTGCGAGGTGGGACACTTGAAAACTAAATAATATGGCCGTTGCAAAAAACAGTGTCATAATGGTTACCCATCTGTCACCCGGTAGCGGCAAGAGCTGCTTAACCTAGTGATCGGATCAAATGTCGGGTACTGATTAAGGTACGACCTCCTCAACTAGACAAAATAGGCGCCATGTCGTTTGCCAACGTGTTCGCGAAATTTTATGATATTTAATCGGTTGAGTATTTATGGCGTTTAAGCTTAATAAAGATACTTGCATTCGCATTTATTATATTGGTAAATAAATAAATAAATAGGACTATAAGAGGCAAGAACGTCTGTTCCTATGGTAGACAACTTAATGCCTGTGTTTTAGGTAACAAAGGACCGTTAAGCACGAATATACATTTTTTGACATACATACATAAAGATAATTACCCCACCCAGACTCGAGG
This sequence comes from Charaxes varanes, assembly GCA_024363005.1. Classification (NCBI taxonomy): domain Eukaryota; kingdom Metazoa; phylum Arthropoda; class Insecta; order Lepidoptera; family Nymphalidae; genus Charaxes; species Charaxes varanes. The sequence goes on from JANCMC010003114.1 coordinate 5,857, forward strand.
CGGAAATCGAACCCCCGACCCCTGGAGTGAAAGGCAGGGTATATACAGGAGTATATGACACACTGACGTCTGTTCCTAAGGTAGACAACTTAATGCCTGTGTTATAGGGGTAACAGACGCCTATTATACAAATATTTTTTTGTAAATATATATAAATGAACACATATAGATAATACACCCAGATTCGAGGCGGGAATCGAACCCACGACCGGATCGAAAGGTCACTGTCAAGTGCGCGTACTGGACAGTCATATAAAATGGTACAACGAATAGACAACTTGACCTTGAAGAAAAGATCATACTCAAAGGCCGGCAATGCAACTGCGCGCTCTCTGCTATGAGGGTTGGTAGATCCTCTGGTGAAGCACCTACCTTTTTGGCCATTTTTATATACATATATTTATATTAGCGGACCCAGCAGACGTTGTCCTGTCGAATTTACGATCAGACAAAAGTTCCAGGACGAACGCCACCTGCTTGTAGTTTTAAACTTAAAGTAATATTATTTTTTAATATTCCTTTAAGTTTTCCTATCTTTCCTTTTTTTAAGTTTTTTAAAAATAATGCGAATTAAACAGACAGCAGTTGAATAGACCCAGCCGTATTTGAGCTATAGCGAGAATCATATCAAATTTAGGTTACATACCAAAAGCTGGACCACCTACTAAATCCAACTTCTGTACAAACTATCTAAAAAACGGTTAAAACAAACATACAAAATTTTATCAAAATCGGTCCAGTAATTTAGTAGTAGTAATTTGTAGTAGTAAGTAATTTAGAAGAAGTAGGGTGACACAGTTGTACAGTCGATTTATATGTATAAAGAACTATACTGATATATAAAGCTGAAGAATTTGTTTGTTTGCTGGCTTTAACTTCCTAATCTCAGGAACTGCTGGTCCGATATGAGAAATTATTTTAGTGTTAGGTAGCCCATTTATCGTGGAAGGTAGGCTAATAATCAATCATCACGCTAAAATTTTTCACTAGTTATGTCATAAAGTATCAAACATCAAGTTAAGCAGTTTATTCTTGACTATTGACGTCCATGTACTCAACAACGCTACTTAATTTGAATAACATTTTTTTTTTCTTTCAAAATTTGGAATGGGCTCTACATTGTTTATTAAGCTCTTTGATAAAAAAAAAATATTTTACTATTGCGCGCCTCTTAGCTCCGTGTCTGATGTCCATTGTAAATTTACTTTGATAGCTGAGCTTATAATGAACTTCCTATCTTAAGTATTTTCTAATATGGCAGATTATATGTAATGGATTTAAACGCACTCGTTCACATCGCGCTCGCAGCGCGCGCCGCCGAACCCGCGTGCGCACGCGCACCGCTCGGGGCCCGCGCACACGCCGCCGTTCAGGCAGCCACCCGTGCAGATTGCTGGAAAACGGACAATTATAACTTTATAACAAATACTTATTAGGTTTTAAGCTCACATATACGAGACTAAATATAGAAATACTCTCGAATAGAGCTTGATAATATCGTCACTATGATTAACAAGACTTCTTACGTGTACAGGTGTACCCATCGCCGGAATATCCTTCTCGGCAACGACATGAATAGGAACCTGGTGTGTTGCTGCACTGCGCGTGCGCGTGGCAACCATGGATTTCACTGGCACACTCATCCACCTGGTTGAGAAAAAAATGATTAAATTTGACATCAATGTACCAATTTTCGGGTCGTTATTGTTGATATTAATTTCATTGTAAAGTTATTATTTACTTACAATGCAACATTAACCCAAAGAGGGCGACATATTGTTTAATTTTTCAGAAATCAGTAGAATTTTACATATAATTAGCATTTATTTAGATGAATGTTTGATTTAGTTTTAGCTCTCCTTATTTATTACAAACATTTTAAATATCTGATCTAAATGATAACTTGTATAAGTTAGTGCTCCTATTTGAAAATAAGCAGAGATATCAGATTATAGACGCAAGTTACAGATTCTACACAAAAACTGCGTGCAGTACTTTGTTGTCACTTTATTAATAAATATGATAACAACAAATAATTTATACATCTAAGCATATACGTGAAATTGAAGGGTCTGTTTGTAACGTCGAAATTAGTTTTTTTTTATATATGACTAATTGTACGAAATCTGTAGCAAAAACGCAAGTAAAAAAAGTATCTGTCTGTTTGTTTGTTTCGGGTAATCTCCGAATCGGCTTGACCGAGTTGAATGGGACTTTCACTGGCAGATAGCTTATGTAACAAATAATAACATACTTTACTTTTAAAAGAACAATTAGGGTTGCACATTAAAAAATGGAAACCATCAAAACAGCCTACTAACAGCTAGTATTGAATGTATCATTCTTATATACGTTGTGACAAATATTACCTCAACACAGTTAAACTTGTCTCTCCTAATCTTTCTTATTTTATATTTTAAATATTTTTTATATTAATCAAATATTTAATTTTAACATTAATTTCCATACTCCTGTATATATTATATTGTTATGAGCAAATAGATAGGAGGATAAGTATCTATCGTGTATAACGTTAATTAATACTTAATAAAGTTAAAAAAGCGTACAAAGTTCTTTATATTATTTAGGGATTTAAAAGTACCACTAAAATAACAGCCTTGAATTGGTTTCTTATAAAAAACAAATATACAATGATATGAGGGCGACATGCGAGGACGTTGTGGCCTAATCAGTGGTCGGTATGTCAGTCGATCGCTAGGTTAAGTAGCTCTTGCTGCGACCCGGTGATATATGGGTGATACATTCTGATAATGGTTTATATTTGATATCCGGCCTCCTCCGTGTTTCGGAAGACACGTAAAACAGAGCGATCCGATTATATATCACGAGTTTAGTCGTGATGGACAGTATAGATTAGTCGTGAGGTTGTAGAGATCGTGGGGGTTTGGAAGATACGTCTGACGGCAATCGGTCATCTTAACTCGCCCCACAGCCACGTCCTCTGCAATCTCAGCGGATTCTGGTAATAGACCGGTATTACGCTAGGAAGAAGAAGAAGAAGAAAAGAACAACATGAAAATTATACTGATAAAATAAATTTCATTTCTCACCTCGGCGAACTCTGTAATGATGCTGTTAAAAAATAAATGACCCTTTACCAGCCGGGTCTATGTTTTTATCTTTTTTCTCAAACGTAAATTCTTAAATTTTGTTGAAGTGAAGTAATTGTTATTGGTAAATTTCTTACGAGAAAACGTTTCGATCTGGAAGCCTGCGACATTTTTTGTTATAACGACAAAACCAACCTAAAATTATTTTTTTTATTAATTACTAGTCTTCACCCGCGTCTTCGTCCGCGTAAAACTGTAGTTTGATGATATAAAGCCTACAGCCTTTCTCGATAAATAGGCTATCTAACACTGAAATAATTTTTCAAATCGGACCAGTAGTTCCTGATATTAGCGCGTTCAAACAAACAAACTCATCAGCCTCACATATTAGTATAGATATGTATAAATAGACATACATCATTTACCAGTTTCACACACGTAATGAAACCAAACTGTAGCTGTATAGACCGCACCTACTAACAAGATTTTTCGTGTATCACAAAGATTTGGGATAGTGTAAATAAAACGTCCTCGTTATTAGGGCGTAATGTGAATAAGATGACCTCGTTTTTGGGGAATAATGTAAATAAAACGGCCTTGTCATTAAGGCATAGTGCGAATAAAACAGCCTCGTTATTAAGGCATAGTGTGAATAAGATACACGATGAATAAGAAATAATATTGCACGCCTCACAATACCAAGCGTTTTTGTAATTGCTCTACTTTAACTTTAAAAATTGAACAATTAAACATGTTTCTAATCCATTGGTATGGCACTTATTAATTAAATGCACACAGATTAACGTGAAATTCGTGTTTTAACACTTTAATAACTATTTTAATAAAGAAAAAGAAGATATAACTATTTTATTTAGAGTGAGGAAGAATTGACTAAAAAAATCCTTGGACATCTGGATGTCTGTGTGTGTGTGGACCTGGCACGATCACGTTCGGAGAACTTAACTTTTATTTTTCGATGAGTCTCGATTTGGGTTCAAGTCTGATACTAGAAGGGTAAGAGTGTACCGTCGTCCTGGAAATACTGAGTCGCGTTCAGGAAGTGAATCCATAGAACGGCTCAACAGTTATAGTATGGGCGGGTATTATGAAGAACAAACGACCAGAGCTCGTTTTTGTAAATGGTAACATGAACGCTGTAAATTACTTTGAGGATGTTCTAAGGCCTTATGTCCGTCCATTCGCACAAGCGCTCCGATTTCACGTTGATGCTTGACAATGCGCATTCGCATACAGATTTGCACACACGAGAGTACTTGGCGAGGGAAAACATCCTGATATTGCCTTGGCCTGCACAATCGCCAGACCTCAACCTCAACGAGCATGCATGAGACATGTCCCAGAGGAGTGTTTTAAAGGGCTTGGATGGAGTGACAGCAACCCAACAACTGATGGACTTACTAAAATTTCATTAGGAACAATTGCCGCAGGAGAACATTAAAAATCTTATCGATTCTATGAATAATCGATACCAGCAACACGTACTACGTAAGTACTACGTACATACAGTACTTACTCGTAATCATTGTTAATTAAGATTATTAAAAACAATTAATGTTAAATAATAACAAATTACTAAGGATTTAATGGGGAACGTTGGGGAACGGTTCCCTGATGATAAGTAACTGACGATGTCTTCAGACAACTGCATTTGCAAAAAGTTTACTATTTGATAAAGCAATTCAAACGCTTACCAAGTCTTAATTTCACTACCTGAATATCGTGTGCTTGTAACAAATAAAACTATTTAAAAAAATGCTTTTGTTACCTTGTTTGTTCTTTATTTATTACGTTTACCCTGACTTGCCTCTACCAAGGGAGGGCAAAAGATGTTGTGTACCGATTAGTAAATTGTTGATACACTTTCATTAATTGATAAAGCAATTCAAACACTTACCAAATCTTAATTTCACTGCATAGCCGCTGAAACGTCCCGGGTTTATAAATTTATATATCGTGTGCTTGTAACAAATAGAACTATTTAAAAAATTGCTTGTATTACCTTGTTTGTTCTTTATTTATTACGTTTACCCTGACTTGCCTCTACTACGGGAGGGTAAGAGATTTGGCATTCTGATTAGTATCTTTTCGACACACTTTCATTATTTAATGGAGCAATTCAAACACTTACCAAGTCTTAATATCACTACCTAAATATCGTGTGCTTGTAACAAATAAAACTGTTTAAATGAATAATGTTATTACTTACTTTTGCATATCACATCATTAAGACAATGAGTCGTATTTTACGTGGGATGCAATTTTTTACGATATCCGAAAAGATATCACAGTTATGGATGGTGGAATGCATTAACCATTATTTTTTCATAAATCTTCATTTTCTATCACGCTGAAGAAGGGCTATAACTCGTAGGCACTTAAAATTATTAAAAAATGTCAGTAGATAGTACCTCCTACTGGGATCTCAGCAACTGTGCAGACAGCGTTTTGGTCGTCTTTTTGAAATATGATTGTCTCACGCATTTGTGTCAAACATTTGTTTAATGTATCATCTATATTTATTATGAAATTACTGTCTTTATATCTAGGTGTTTTTGACGTAATAGTTAGACGCAATTACCACTCCCAATAATCATTATCTCCTTAATTTCACTATCATTTGTTCAGACATCTACAGATTAATCAGATTAATCCGTCTAACATAACGAGATAGCAATGATGTCGAGTGGAATGATACACCAAAGCAAACTAGATGGCGCTGTACCGAAAGGTCGATCAACGCGGTACAAACGCTGAACGCTGTCGCCCTATATTTTTTTTTTAAGGTTTTAAGTTAATTTAAACTAATAGTCTTCAAAATTATTTATAAAGATATATTTATTCTGCGACTCGGGGCGGGAGTCGGGGAGGGATTCGCGGGATCCTCGAGATTCGGGACGGGAGTCGGGGCGGGACTCCCGAGACGCGCGGGACAGCGTGCGGGACGCGCGGGACCCGAGGCGGAGGCGACGAGAGGAACCGCGCGTAAGACCTAGGGACTACCGGTTCTCGAACGACTTCTCTCCCCGCGAGAGGGAGCACACGTCGCCGTTCGACAACGACTTCCCGGAGCCGCCCGCTCCGACCACCAACAAGAAACGTGCGCCGTACTCAACGCTGGAGGGCACGAGGTTTGTTTACGCAAATTTTTATACTTACAGTACTTATTACTCGTAATAAGTAACTAATTTTACGTTTCACTACGTAATAGAAGTATTGTTATGCCCTACTATTACCGATACCGTCTATACCCCAAAACAGAGAAGTAGATTTAGTATTTTTTTCCCTAAAGGCTTTGTGGATTTTTATACCAATACGACTTGTAATTTTATTATTATCTACGTATAATTAATATTGTTGTTACCGTCTGTGCGCTTATTTTCTATCTATAATGAGAGATCTAACACTGGCTGACTGAGACACCTAACAGAAGTGAAAACAAATCATCAGAGGTGTCGGGGACAGTGACGTTAAAATCGTCAAAGTTAAGCGTTCGGTCACAATGACGCTGATTCCATGTTTTATTTTCATCTCAAAAGATTCCCAACGTGTACAAAAAAAAATGTGTATGTGTGAAATTTGCACGTGTAATTGTTCTTCTACCGGGGCCAGATATAGCTCAAAGTGTTTGTGCATTTTTGACCTTGAGATCTACAAAGTTCTACAAAACTTTGTGAAGTTACACAAGTCCCCGGCCACACTGCATGATCATTCAAATGAAGCTATATTTGGCTCCGGCATAAGAACAGGTTCACCATCTTATTTAACTTTGCAGGTTCGCTTTCGAGCCAGAAGACACGACCGCGTCGCCCCTATCCGGGAGCTCGGCTCGGGCCCGCGACGGCGACTCCCCGGCGACGCGATTCCGATTCGACTCCGACTCGCTCTCGCCTCGCTCGATGTTCGAGGACGACTTCACCACCATTTCCACCCCGAGGGGGAGAACCTTTTAATGGGGTTTTCAGGAATAAACAGGGTAATTGAAGAGGAAGGTTTATACATATGTATAATACATATATATCTA
>JANCMC010003149.1:0-16982 GCA_024363005.1 Charaxes varanes
AATTAATTAATTTAATTAATGACTTCTCTTACATACCTAATTTTTTATTCTTTATTTTGCAAAATCTGTTTAAGTTAGATAGCTATAGAAGGACAAATATACCGACGAAAACTTAAAAATAATAATTTGGATACTGGTAACGCTTAAAAATATTAATGTTTTAAAAAAAGTTTTTTTTTCTTTTTATTTGGTGATCCCACAGTGTTACAAAAATCAGTTAGTGTTACAATATATTTCTTAATACTAGACCATAACAGGATCACACTAGAACTTTTATTTGTATGACATATGAAGGAAAGTAAGTAGGAGATGTAATTTAGTAAACCATCTATTAGCAACCTTAGAGCCGTTCGAAGAAATAAGATTTATTACCATCACCGTGATGAAGTCCAATAGAAGGATATCATTATATGATGAGATCAGACCGGAACTGGTTGGGCAAGGAAGGTTCCTCATCCCGCAAACCTACACTTGGGTCACAATCCTGGTTCCTTCCTCTGCAATACGCTGTAGTCGATACCCGCACGCTTAATCCAGGGAGCATTGCTAAGAAATCCATCTCTTCTAAAGTTCAACTTCAAGGGCTGTGTGAGTTAACCCAGTTACGGAAGATTACAAACGAACCAAATCACTACACTACACACAACAGGAGTACCTAATATGGATTCCACTGGAAATATATTTTGTTGTTCCTTTTAGTTAAATAAAGATTTTTGATTTTGACTATTATTAAAGTACGCCCACTGATGAGCCTTCATGTATCAAGTAGTGTCTTCATAGATAAAATATGTTATATGCTATACAGCTTTTCCGAATACAGCTTGAATAGAAATAAGCTTGTATTTAATAAATATAAATATAGCATACACTTACAGCACCTTTTGTGATTCATACATTTGTCGGAATGCTTTTGTTTACCCCAGCCAAGAAGTTTTCCTATCAATATCACCGTGTTTGCATAACTGCTCGGCGGAGTGTGGAGCAAACACGATATGATACCTGAAACATTCGTGTCTCAGTTCGGATGATAAACAAAAATATTGCACAACTTTACTTTTATTTCATACCAGCTATTATGCGTCTCTTTGCACGCGTGGATTGCAATAAAAACTGTTTGCGTTGATAATTTGCAGGGCTTTAATATATATTTTTGCGCAACCTTTATTAATTAATCTTTATATTATTTTATTTCGCAGCGTACACGTACGGTAATTCATTATTAAGGCGCATAGAAACAGTGTCTCATATAAAAACCACGTTTGCTGACAAAGTGCTTGATAGGAATCTGGCCCTTCAACTGCCATTTCAAGAACTAGTTTCTGATGTAGGGATAAAAATATAGCATCGGCTTGCTATCGCTATCTAAAAACTGTGAAGCAATGTTCATGTGATCTGCAAGAATAAATGTTGATTGAACAGTCAATATATCGACGCTAAATAATAAACTGACCGATTGCGTTTTAGGTCTAAAGTGAGTTAATCATACAGGCAGCTTCGTTTCATCGTCCTCTATCAGGCAATCTAACAATTATTTCGATATCTCCACCCAACCCTGAGATACAGCTATTTTTGTATTTTTAACCAAAATACGTATTTAGTTAAAAATACGAACAAATAATAAAATAACATATCATTAGTAACATCATTAACTATTACTAAAATACATAATTTGTTACTATAATGCTCTTTCAATCGAATTTTATGTGGAGTAAGTCGTAAATAACAAAAGGTTTTTTTGCGATTTCCCAATAATCAGCTTTTTGCGTTAGGTCACTTTATAATTTAGCGTGCGATATGAATTAAAAAACACTGCAGCATCATCTACATTTTTATTATACAATGCCAAGTTATATAGTTTTACAGTGTCAAGTCGTAAACTTGACATTTCGTACGAGATATTTTCCATAAAAAAGCGGAAAGAATCTTAAAGTGCCGGCCTTAGAACTTAACAAGACAAACTGAACCATACTACGGCGAACTTGGGCTTAACAGGCTAAACGACTGGATACAGTGTATCCAATGAAAATCAACCATATTGGGTTACAGATAAGGCTTACTTTTCCAAAATATCCTGCATACCACATTTGGAACCACGCCAACTACTGCGGTACTGTGACGCAATAGAATTACGTAGGCTCTTTTTGGGCAGTATTTTTCAAGAAAGGTTATCAAATCAATATTCCCATTATCTTAAGGTTCCATTTACATGATCTTATCTATATAAATGACCTAACATATAATAATAGATTGGTGTCTATATGAGGAGGTCGTAACCTATTCAGTGGTCGACATTTCAGTCGATCGCTAGGTTAAGCAGTTCTTACGTCTATCTTTTTATAGAAAAACTTATTTTATTTCGACTGTATTTTTTTAAAGTTTCGACTGGGTGAACAAATTTGATGATTATTTTTTTTTTATTTGAAAGCTCCTGCTTTCCGCGTGGTCCCTCACTTTGGTACAGTTCTGACAATTTGAAATTGTTCTATTAGGGTACCGCAGTACTACAAGGAACCCTTATACTTTTGCTCAGACCACCCGTCCGTTTGTGAAATCTGTTCGTACGTTGACGCAGTCTGTCAGCAAGAAAAACTATCCTTATCTTTTCTGCATCATTCAACATCACTGTGGAACAAGTGGAGGTTCTAGTATTTACGAATCGTCACGACCGAGACCTTCAAGGTCCCTTGGTCGTAACCGAAAGAGCAAACGCATTAAAATCACAACAGCTCAACGGTAGAAGGGATTGATTGAAATCGGCAAGGCACCCGGTTCAAGCCCGTCACCGCTGGGGTATTATCGCACCCACTCCTGATACAAGCTTTTAATTTAAGCTTATCAGGAGGGGAAACGGTAACATTAGCCATAACTAAAATATTGCAAATATACTTAAAAAAAACTTCTGCAAAAGTTGTATAATTGACCAAGAAAGTGCTTCACCATTTTCGATCACAGTTCCTAGTTTAAGAAAAGATTTCTAAGGGTTATTTTTAGAATTTAAGGTAATGCATAAACAAGCGAAAATAAGTTTTTTCACTAATTGACGTGCAAACGACATTCGACCTTAGCGTGGCAAACCAATTTCTTGGTCAGTACATCGAACTCTGTCACTTATCTGATGAATCGCCCGTTTGCTTCTTGTCATAATTAAAAAGAAACGAAAAGTACAGATAACCTGCTACATATTGTATCAAAAAGTATACAAATAAACAAAACGTTCAAGTAATATTTCACTGTAACTCAAACACTGCACAATGTCAATAATCGCGTAACAAATATGAGCAAACAGTATGCAAACCAGACGTCTATTGACGTAAATATGAATCATCCACGTTGTTCGTGGAAACAAAAAATCATAATACACACATGTGTGTGAATAATTTCTTCTATTTAATAAAAAAATATATAAAATTTTCCATTTTTCGCTCCTTCTTTAATAACAACGTTTACTGTTAGTGTTAGTTTTTTTAGGATTCCGTACGTCCAAAAAAAGAAATCTTATAGGATCACTTTGTTGTCCGCCTGTATGTCTGTCAAGACCCTTTTTCTCAGGAACGCGTAGAGCTATAAAGTTGAAATTAATACCAAATACTGAGGTCTACGGTCTCTTGAGTCTGTAAAAAAAACTATCCCTCTAAGTGTACACAATGAAAAGATATGGCCGTTTTCTATAATATTGTCGTATGCTTTTATAATGTGGAATAAATCAGTTAAATAAAGATTTTGCTGTTAAATTTACTTGCTTTAAACTTGTCAGTTCTAGAACTAATAAGAGTTACGTTGTATTGATTTCTTGGTTTACTTGAAATCAAATTTATTAACGATAGTTTATTAGCAACTATAAAGAATGATTACGTACAGTTTCATGATTATTTAATTAGATGGTGTTATGACTAATACGAACGAGTGGGACATTTGCTTATATAAATCATTATGGAATATGATTAACGAAAGTATTTTTGAAGGTTATTAGATATTAATTAAATACGATTAAGGCTAGACCTTAGATGCAAGGGGCAGAACTCTTGAATGCCATGCGCGCGAATTAACGTAATACACTTTATAAATATCAGATATTTAAGCAAGGTATGTAATAAGGAAGGATGTTGTCGTCTGGGATGGTGTAAAAAGATATGTTGGTAAAAGTCCGAAGGAAAGTTGTCCGAAATGTGGGCCACGAGCCACGGCCGTCCGGCTTCTTCGCGAGAACGCAAAGAAAGTGCTGCTTTCGTCAGCGACGCGACGTGGCCTGACATCAGTATGAGTGCGTGACGTCACTCATTCAGCACCAACTTACTCGCATTTACGCAACTACTATGACTTCTATTACGTTAATTTATTTATATTAAGGTTATGTCTAAGATATCAAGTGTGAACTGGGTTTATTTTGTAATAACGTGCCCACGAATACTGTGCCCCAGTGACACTATTGTCAGGGTTGCATACCTCCAAAGAAAAAATCCCTTATACGATCACTTCGTTGTCTTTCTGTCTGTCTAGACCCTTTTTTCTCAGGAATGCGTAGGGCTATAAAGTTGAAATTTATACCAAATGGAGTGATCTGCGGTCCCTTGAAGGTGTCAAAAAATTAACTCTCTTAATGTACGCAATCAATATATGACCGCTTATGTCAAATTTCCCATACTAGTATATTCGTTAAGGATATCCAAACCTATAAATACTTCCCGTTAATCTAGAATCATGCAATTTGTCAAGAAGTTATAACTTAAAGTATAGTCGACCAAGAAACTGCTTTACCATTTTGGATGACAGCTCCTAGTTGAAGAAATTTTTGCTTAGGGTTATTGTTAGAAATTAACGTAATGCACGACAAGCAAAAATAAGCCTTTAACTAATTGACGTGCAAACGACATTCGACTTTAGCATAGCAAACCAATTTCTTGGTTGACTATACAAATATAGGCCAAATTTCAAAAACAGTAAATTACTGTGACTGCCAAATTGAAAGCAATCTTATGAAAAGTATAAATCTTAAAATAAAGTAGTAAGGTATTACGTGATGGTACGGAACCCTTCGTGCGCCAGTCTCACTCGCACTTGCACAGTTTTTTCTTTATATCATGTCGAGCAAACAAGTTAGATTTTTACCTAACTATTATTAACGTTCACAGCTCCAGTAAATCGAAGTGCTAGATGTAGGCTTCCTCTGAGAGGAAGCATTCGGATCCATCTTCCCCTATTCTTAGCTTTTGCCCATGACTCTTCGTACATCGTCGCTCCAGCTGTTAGAAGAGCGTCCTACATTCCTTACCTCCTTCTAGTACCAGGATTCGCTTAGATTGCAGAGGATGTGGCTACGGGGCGAGTTAAAGTGTCATCCTTGGAATTTCCACGTTTTCTACAACCACACGACTAGTATCACACAGTGACATTAATCATGTCCCACTGTTTTAAGTGCCATCTGAAACACGGAGGAGGTTGAATATGAAATATAAGCCAGTGTTAGAATGGGTCGTCCATCTATCATTTGACCGCATTAAGAACTACTTAACCTAGCGGTTGACTCAAATGCCGACCAATGATTAGGCCACGACCTCCTCAAAAAAATCGTCCTATTCTCCTTGCCAAATAAAAAAAAACATTGGTTCTCTATAAAGTCGGTTTACGGCCCATAACTTTACATGATAACTCCGAACGATAAGGGTGATCGTGCCTCTTTATCGCTTGTTCCGGGCTCTCACTTTCATGCCCGGCGCAGGCGGAACGTGACACTTTTTCGTGCGTGCAGACGGCGTTCATTGATTTATGTGACACAAAATGTTTTTTACTAATTACAATTCCCGATGATATTACATAATATGTACACACGCATATTGAAGATAATTCAATGCAAGTGGGTTAAAAACCTCTTGGGTGTAATGTTATATAACCTACACGTGTTTACTTGCAGATCGGGGACCAGGTGGTGAGCGTCAACGGTTACCGGGTCGACGACGCCGTGCACGCTGAACTAGTCCATTACATCACTTCACAGTCTAGGCTTAAGATTAAAGTCAGACGTAAGTATATAAAGTAGACATCACGTCCTTGTCATTGTAAGCGTATTACATTGCGTTGCCACCGAGCCCTTTGTTATAATACAACAGTATAAGACCATTAATGAATGTCAACTAGGTTGAAATATTATATTGTATAGATAAGGGAGAAATAAAAAGAAAAGAAAGAAGAGAAAAGTCGAGATAAATCGCCCGAGTTGCCCATTTGGGTAGGTTGCGTTCGAATGCGCCTATAATCCGAATATAGCATTATTGCGCATGCCTCACATTATAGCGCGTGCGCGCTTTACTGAAAAGAGCAAGTCGAGGGATACAATGTACAGTCGACCAAGAAAGTGCTTTAACATTTTAGATGACAGCTCCTAGTTAAAGAAAGTTTTGCTAAGGGTTAAAATTAACGTAACGCGTGACAAGCAAAAATAACTAATTGACGTGCAAACGACATTCGACCTTAACGTGGCAAACCAATATCTCGGTCGACTATACATAGGGGTCATACATAAATTACTTCACACGTAAAGAGAGGAGAGCGTCATCGAAAAGTGACTTTGTGTGACATTGGGCGGGGGTGTAAAAGCTTTGTGACGTCACATGTCAAAATTAAAAAAAAATTGATACTGCTGTTTTGTTTTAGTTTTTTTTAAATACATGCACAAAATTGGAAAAATTGTGACGTCACACTAGAGGGAGGGGTTATAGAAGGTGTGAAAACCTGTGACAAGATGGGGTGAGGCGGTTAAAAATCGTAAAATTCGTGTGACGTAATTTTTATGGATGACCCCATATCTATATTTTCTTTTTAAAATTTAAACCCACAAAATCATACAGAATCTTAGAATTCAACGGAGACTAAGGCTTACAGCTGGTCCAAATACAATTATGAAATATCCGAAAGATTTTAACTATCTTATCTCTTATTCAAATCAGTTAATTGCGGGAGGTATATGTCCCGTTTTAGTACTTCCCCGATGGGGTCGGGTATCCGGTTACTTCACAGACCACTCATCGGCATGTCATTGCCTCTAGTTAACACAACTCTCAGCAAAACGTCAGCTTCCTCTGTGGATGGATTATAGTGTTTAATTTACACTAACTTTAGTCAAATATCTCTTACCCGCGATTTCATTCGCGTTACTTTCGCAATTATTGTAAGCGAATTTAAATGTAAATTATTTTGAAGCGTACAAAAAATCATCAGCACCAAGCCATTAAGGTGGAGTTCACTTTACAAAGATCCAGGTGATCCTAAAAACACATTAAAATTGCATCAATATTTACTAACCCGTTATGCGTACTGTAGTTACATAAACAGAAATAATTAAAAAGCTATTTTTATTATTATATATGATTCTTCTTCTTCTCCCTAGCGTTATCCCGGTTAAATACCAGGGTCCGCTTAGATTATAGAGGATGTGGCTGTGGGGCGAGTTAAGATAACCGATTGCCATCTGACGTCATCCTCGAAATCCCCACGATTTTTACAACCTTACGACTAATATCACAAAGTGACATTAATCGGGTCCCACTGTTTTACGTGCCTTCCGGGGTCACAAGTCCCGGGCACTGCTATGGTTCCTTCCTCTGCAACACGATGGACCCAGCACCTGCACAGGGAATCCATGGAATGCTAGGAAATTCGTTAAAATTGTGCTTTTCATAACTTGTTTCTTTATTGTGCTTATTATTTTTTCTATAATAAATTATCTATTTTGTTGGATATCTTTCAAAATTCTTCACTATATGTATGTCTCTGACTGCTTAATAGCTGCACTGTTTTGATTTTTTTTTGAGTTTACTTGTGTAGATCCTTAAGTAGTTCCACTTAGTTACGACTCACTCAGATGTCACTCTCTCAGCCAGTTACTTAGCTTCTCGTTTAAATAAAAAAGACATGTTTTGAAACTTTCAACAATTTAGTGACTTACTTATCCACTCCTCCAACGAGAAGTAGCAGAAGAGCTTTCTTGACATCTTCGTGGCCATATATCTCTGGGGCGAGGCTGCGCGCCATCCGTGAGTAGAGGTCTTCGTCGGCCAACTCTGACAGTTCCTCCTCTGTTAGGGCTTCGGCCATTTCACCCTCATCGCTTTGGTTTAAGCATGTTACACACTATAATATATAAAAATAATACACCTTTAACTTTTTATGAGATATAAATAAGTAGCCTATATTCATCAGGGATGATGTTGGATTATAATGGTGAAAGAATTTTTCAAGTCGGACCAGTAGTTTCGGAGCATATTCAATGCAATAAAATCATTCCGCTTTCTATTAGTATAAAAAAAATCTTATGTATTCTTGAAATAAACGATTATTATTATGGCAACACACATGGTAAAAGCTGGCTGTCATATGGTTCGATGGGCGGCTGATGCGAGGAGAGCGGCAGGAGATGGCTGGATGAGATTGGCAAGTGATGGGGGAGAGTGGAAAAAGCAAAGGGAGGCCAGCAGTGAGTTACCAATAGCTGATAAACACTCACGTGAGCCTCTAGATAAGTGTCGGAGAGCAGCCCCTGCACCATCTGCCTGAAGCCGGCGTTGAGCAGCGGCAGGAACACGCCCGTGACCGCCACGTGGTCTCCAGGCTGCGCTCGCCGTGTGGTCTCGCCGCGGCAGTACACGGAGAGTTGGCGGGGAATATGTCCCACTGGCACTTGGTCGGACTACACAATACACATTTTAATGATCCATACATTGATACAAATATATATATTTTCTAAATATCCACTTGGATCACTTGTTTAAAAAATAAACGATTTTATTCGATAATTTATATATACTATTGTAGCTACTTAATGTGGTCGGTTAAACAGATTTCTGGTTAAGAAGGATCAGTCTTACAAATAAGTTTATGCGACGGTATTTTATTGATTTGAAAGTGACAAATTTTCAACTGAGTAAATGATGAAATTTATGGTCTTAGCGAAGATTCTGTTACATTTTGTTAGTACAACAGTCATCGTTTGGGGTTTTAATTGAATAAGTGTCTTATAGCCTCCAAGGACTATCTCTATCTATCTATTCTCTATATCTTCTATCTCTAGAAGTTTGTGTGTTATTAAAATACCAAAAGCCTATTTATTAATTAGACATTCAAATATTTTATAAGGTAATTTATACCTTGTCAAATGAATACCGAATATTTCAAGTCGTACGCAATATAATCATAAATATTAATTATCTTAAACTTGTTATGTTACAATTATAAGTTTTTCAAATACAGATAAGGTAGAAACACGGCCAAAAGCGAGTTAGACTTTAAAACTTAACGCACACCAGAAGCTAATAAGACATTGAGTAATATTCCTTTGAATAAGGAAAATACATCATAGTATAAAGTTGCATTAAAAATAATACGTCCCTAATTTAATTATTTTATTCAATACAACTTTTGTTTCTTCAATATATGATACGAATATTATAAACACGAAAGTGTATACACATGGATGTTTGTATGTTTGACGCTCTTTCACGGAAAAACTACAGAATGGATTTTAATAAAACTTTACAATAATGTAGTTTATACATGAGAATAACACATAGGCTATAAATTATAAAGATAATGTGTAAATTGTCCAAAATATAACTATAAATGTCAAGTAAGTAAGAGAAAATTCTGCCACCTGCGGGCTATTCTGGCGTGCGCTCCAATAACCGTTTGAGTTACACGTACTTATATGGTGTATAAAGGAAATGTTTATCTTAAATAGTTTTACAAAAAAGCCTGCGAAAGCGTATATCTATCTTTCATGTTTATGCCATTAACGCTAAAATAATCAACCATTATATAACGGGAGAGGAGGTCGTGGCCTAATCAGTGGTAGGCATTTGAGTCGATCGCTAAGTTAAGTTGCTCTGGCTGCGACCGGGTGATAGATGGGTGACCCATTCTAGCACCGCATGGTTGTAAGTTGACGTGACACTTTATTAATGACACAATAAATAACGAAGGAATGGCGACTTTGTTCCGCGCAATATGGAAATATGGCTTTCGGCGTACAATTTATTAACGCGATTTTCCCCTATTAAAGTTTTTAATTTCCAGAGTATATATCCATCTCTGTTATATAAATTCTACTTAACCTAGCGATAGACTCAAATGCAAGCAACTGATTCAGTTACGACATCCCTAATTGACAGTAGCCAATTTCATAAGAGGCCCCCAAAACGTACATCGATTCGTGGTTGAAATTAAGACAGAAATTCTGCTCAGCACACAGACTAGGGTCAGATTTAAGCTCATTCGAAGCCAGCCATCTGATAAAATGAGGATTAGTTCGATAATCCGAATCTATACGCTCCACGGGACTTGATTATGTATTAGAATTAAAAATTCCTACTAGTTTCAGAATTGGACTTTGATTAAATTACTTCGGTGAACTATTTTGTGGTTTGGACTTACATATATACGAGTAATTTTGGTCACGTAATTTTAATAGAAAATTAACCAATTTGAATTTAGTAATGAATATGTTAACTGGGGAAAAATTGGATATTTTTGATAGCACATATCGATACCTCACACGTAAGTTGTCGTAACTCCAAATTCCCAGCTTTATAGTAGAGCGTTACAAACAAGTAAATTGTACACAAAAGTCACTTTTTAATATATTATTGTATACAATAACGTAATCGTCATTATTGAATACATAATTATATACACAAATGTGTTATATAATATGATTTTATTTCAGTTTACATGTTTTTAACGCCTTACTGTGAAGTTCTTAGAATCTTTTTTTAAGCAAAGAAATAATGTCGTACCCTATTAAAAAAAAAGTGTGAATGAAGCGGCAAAGAACCTGTCAAGATACGATTATATAGAAGGGTTCCGTATCTGATACATGATAAAGGTACTTTTTAAGTGACTTCAAAAGTTGTGGTTTATTTTCGCTCCTAATAACTTTTCTAATGAGTTTTTAGCAACGCGAGAAACTTAAAGTCTCTAAATTAGATGTAGCGAGATTTGGAGATGGATGGCGTGCCGGAAGACGAGGCCATTTATATTTCGTTCTTGCAAAAATTATAACAAGTTGATTCACAAATATAGGGTTTTGGAATTGTTCCATTCGCTCAGCGCGTTCAAGCAAACAAACAAACTCTTCAGCTATATGTTAATATAGATATTAATATTATTTTTACAGACGCCGTCCATGTGCCCACTTGTCAAATTGATGATGAATATCCAGAGGAAGAACTTGAAGCTAAGGTAAGTCTTTAGAATCATCATACAAAAAATTGTAACGAGATTTTCATTTTGGGACTTTTGGTTTTTTACGTAGCAACGTAAACTTCATTTTTTTTTATATAAGACAAGGGGCAAACGGGCAGGTATTTCACCCGAGTGACTGCCGACGCTCATGGACAACTGCAACACCAGAGGGCTCGCAGATGCGTCGCCGGCCTTTGAGAAATTAGTATGCTCTTTTCTTGAAGGTCCCTAAGTCGTATCCGTTAGGAAATACCGAAGCTGGCAACTGTGTCCACAGAGAAAGTACAGTTATATTCGACTTAAAATCTAAGCTTATTACGACTGACAGGAGCCTACAAAAATGTTAATCGGATAACCTTCATATTAAATGGTATATTTATAATAAATACGATTATTAACATAAACCTAAGTTTCCCAGAGCTCCTGGCGACTGACAAGAGCTCACAAAAATATCAGTCGGGTGTATGTACATACTTTATACGATGCACTGAATAAAATATTCAAGTGACTTTTTAATTTGGCCGATAAAAATTACCGAGACGTCGTCAAATTACATAATTGAAGCGTAATTGTCCTGCGAAGTGGTCGACCTCTGCGTTACGCATAATCTAAATTTTTATCTCAATTATAATGCTATTAAACCTGATATTAGAGGAGATAAATGCTATTTTATTACGTCGGGTCATTATAAAATGATCTCTCCGCCATTAGCCTTGGCGTCAACAGTCACATATGCACACACAAAAAGTAGACGACTGTGTTTGTAAGTTATATACCGACAGTTTTAAAAATGCACTCACACATAGACACACAAGTTATGAATAATTAGGTATGTGTGTCCTGAACATATGATGTCCAGTTTAAAAATAAGAAACACACAAGGTACAAACAACTATATGTGTGCGTTGGCTGGCATAATGCTTGAAAGTTTTATTTTTCTTCTAAATAAAATTAATACTGGAAACTCTCTTGGTCTTAGGTATCGTCTTTTTCTTCGTGCGTGCGATCACATGGCACTTCAATTAGGACACATCTTCATAGCATGTAGTCATAGGTATGAAGGTGTCTTCTGAAAATCAGTGTTGGAATTGGTAACTCACTTCCAACAACAAACTGAGAAGACGTCCCTTTTTGGGGCATCACTCAAATAGTTAAGTTTAACCTAGTTAGTTTGTTAAGTTAGATTTAGTTTGTATAATCTAAGAATACGGTTTTCTTTTGTTTATTTGTATAGTTGTGATGTCACAAATAAATATCTTTCATTTCATTTCTTTCAATATACACAAATTAATTTTATATTATACAACCAGACTCGAGCATGGGAATCGATTCCATAACCACGGAGCAAGCGGCATTTCTGACTTCATCATTGCCAGTCAAATATCTTATGTTACTTCAACGGAAGGTCCCCAACGTGGGGTCCACGCCTCATAGGGGGTGCAATTTCATTGTTAAGTGGGTCAATATGAAAATGGATTCCACGCGACTTTAACCCTTTCGCTTTGAATTATTTAGATGAAGAGATGAAGATGTTAGAAAAAAAAGGCAAACTCTTAAAAAAGGTTGGGAGACACCGTGTTAAAGAAAACGAAGCCATGGGTTAAACAAAGTATTAAAAATATTAATTAACCCCGGTATACCGACCTTGGTAAGTAAATCAATTTATGGGTTGCGAAATAATTTATGTATACAAACAATTCAGAGCAGCACCAGCAGCCGGCATTAACATAAATGATTAAAAATTTCATCAGTATTAAAGTAATTATGGAATGGAAGTAATCTTCCCAAATGTAGTATTAATTCATCCTGAGAATTTTCTGATAAATGTTATGTATTCTAACATACACATAAAGCCGAAGAGATTTTTTGTTTACTTGAACGCGCTAATCTCAGGAAATACTGGACCGATTTGAAAAATTGTTGCAGTGTTTCATAACTACTATTGGCTATATTCCATCACGCTAAAATTTTTCACCTAATTTTACGCGGACGCGGTCGCGGGTATCAAGTAGTAAATATGTAGACACACATGATATATATGTATATATCTACTTGTTTATATGTGTATGGTTTATACGTATATATCTGGTTATCTAACACTAAAAGACTTACAAATCGGACCAGTAGTTCCTGAGTTTTTTTTTTTTTTTTTTTTTTTTTATGTTACAAGGGGGCAGACGAGCAGGCAGAAGGCACCGAAGTGTCTACCGTCGCCCATGATTACATGCCCATACCATCTTAATCGGCATTCTTTAAGTTTTTCGGATATAGGGGCAACTTTAAAACTGCCACGGATATATTCGTTCCGGATGTCAAGACCCCAAGCACAAAGAACCTCTCGCTATATTTCCAAGAAAGAACTACTTATATTAAATTAATGTGCTATAGGAATGGTATGCTCAAACCAACATTTAACGCAACCATTGCAAAGTGCCCGATAGAGAATAGTAAATATTTATTTATAAATACAAACGAATGAGTGATGAGTAGTCGATCATAGCTTAATCAGTGGCCGGCATTTAAATCGATCGCTAGTTTAAGTAGCTCTTAATGCAAATTTGTTCGACACTAGATCTTTTGACTGACGTGCCATGTAAATGTATTATTTCATAAAACAATCGGCCAGTGTAAGATATAACTAACTATTGGGTTAATTGACTAATAGCAGACGAGCCAAAATTAGGTCGAGACAACGTCTGCCAGGTCCGCTAGTATTTATCTATTTATTTATGGCACACAAAACAGGTTAAAGCCAACAATGTTTGGATTATTGTAATAGTAGTTATGTTCTAAGCTAAAACCGAAAGCATGTGTACACAACACGTTTAAGAATAAATATACATATATACTTATTACAAACGTTACAATTTAGTAAAGTACTGGTGTTCCATATAACTTATACAATGTAAAATATCCAAGAAAAAATTTCTAAAAAAAAAAAAAATAACATATCTAATAGTATTCATTGGTAAAGAAATCAAAGATATTAAATAAAGATAATTGAATAAGGATCTCATGTAAAACACAATTGTAAGAAAACTTTAAGTAGAGCTATCAAAAGTCCAGCTTATGAAATTTTCCCTCAATTAAAGCATAGTTTGCCCCTTTTGCGGAATAATCGGTGAAGTTAAACCAAACCTCGCTATATAAAAAAAACAATGGCGCCCCAGGAGTGTCAACAGAAGTGAAAATTAATCGTCAGAGATAGTAACAGTTAAGTTACAGGGTCTTGAGTGCAATGGTTTTTTCCTATCTCAAGAAAAGCCCAACGCGCCTAAAGGAGTCTTCACTCAACAAATTCCGAGAATTAATTTATATTACCTATCAGTAAAACATCTAAGATTCTTCGAATAACTTAGAACATCGTAGGAAGGGTAGCGAGGAGTGGTTTGCGTGGTTGGTGCAGTAGTTCGGAAGCTATGCACGTGCATACATTTCAGCGATTCATTTTTATTTGCGGCTATAAATTGAGATGAAAGCTATCCTATTTTTCAAGTTAAATCAAATTTTACACAGTGTGCAAATTTGATTAAAATCGGTTTAGGAGTTTGGGAGTTCATCGCGGACAAACAACGTTACGCATATATTATGTATATACATTAAGATAAGATAGTAAAGACCCTGTAAAATTATCTAAAATAATAGAACATTTTAGATTACCAATTCAGTTAACAATTCAAAGTTAGGACGTAAGTAGTACCGCAGATGAAATAAAATCGTTACTTTTTAATACTACTGTTAGCCAAAATTCATAATATTTTTATATTGTGAATTTAGGCTGACTATATATTTTTTTATTTACATTCTCATCTTTCAAATGATATAAAAAAAAACAAACTATTTTTATTTAATGTGTTATCATCATCATTCTCAACCTATCGATACCTCCCACGTAAACTGTTGTAACCCCAAATTCCCAGCTTTACAGTAGAGCGGTACTAACAGGTAAATCTTAATATATTAGCCACTTTTTAATATATTTTGTACACAACAATGTGATTGTCATTATTTAATATATAATTGTATACACAAATATGTTAAATAATGAAGATTTTATTTCAATTCCCATGTTTGTAACGCTCTCCCGTAAAGTTTGGAATTTGGGGTTACAACAGTTTACGTGGGAGGTATCGTTATGCTGACCCATTGTTGGGTATAGGTCTCCTAATATTAATATTAATTCTATTTTAGTCAATTTAATGTGAATTAATCTTAAATTCAGCAAGTGTACACATACCTTAAGTAATTTTGTTCCCGCCTCTTTTTATATTTGGGTTATAAAGAGCCACGATATCCTTTCCTACACTTTCGACCCCAACAAATAGACAAGAAGCCCTAACATACCTAGCGTAATGTATTTATTAGACGCAAACATTTCAATATGTATGAGCGATAGACATTGAAAATTATGGCCCTTTTTTATTGTTAAAAGGGGCAAACAAGCGAAGCATTGCCGGCCTTAATGACGAGTTTAGACCACCGGGAAGTCTCACAAATTGAACGAAACGCGACAACAATGCCATCACTTGACGTGACAGCATTGCCGCCACTTCACGCCGATCTTATGTAAGAAAGGAAAAGTAGGCTACCTAATATTGAAATAATTTTTCAAATCGGACCAGTAGTTCCTGAGATTAGCGCGTTCAAGCAAATGAACAAATCAAGCAAACAAATAAATAAATAAACAAACTTGTCAGCTTTGAATATTAGTCCAGAAAATAGATTTGAAAAACCAATTAAAATATCAAAGTCAATACAATTATCAAAACTTCATCACTTAAAAAAATATTTTTTTCCTAGTATCATTAATTATATAGATACATTAATTACAATTAATCTCCTAAAACTTTATTTCAATGACCACCTATTTCCTTTTCAATTCTTTGAACATAATCGAATAGACAAAGTGTAAACGCGGCCGTGTATAAATCAGAGCTTAAAGATTTATCAGCTCAACAATTCAGTATTCACATTTAATGTTTGAGCGGAATTCTATATTCCATACTAAGTACCCTTCCATTGTCCGTGTGGAAATTGAATATTTCTGACGGAAGCGATGTATCATCAATATTACTTTGGTAATTTTTATTATTTCTATGTCTATACTTTTTATCTGTATATTAATACGTGAAGCAAGATCTTTGTACTATTTTACGATAATTGCGCTAACGCAGACGTATGTAAATTGGCACATTATATGTATATATATATATATATATACACATATATATATAGTGGACCTTTTACTTAACACTTGAGTCAACCATTTACTTAACACTTGAGATCATGGCCAAGATCTTACTATACGTTTTAACTATTTCGATATTAATATCTCATTTATTTATTTTTAATTTAATTTGTTTAATACAAAAAAGAGATTTTTTATAGGTAGCAAATACACAAGTGACACTAAACCGTGTAAACGGTTTGTCAGGGACACCGAGGTCCCTACAAGAAGTTTTGAAGAACCCCCAGCGGATTTTCAACTTCTGGCAGTAGCTGGGCTGGATGGAGTAAACAACCACCAGCCCCCCTCACGCACAATGGTCTCCATACAGTGACTAAGTGCGGAAAACGCAGCCCGCAAAGAAGAAGACGAAGATATATATTTTGTACAAGGCAATAAATAAATGGAAAAGATGTATAATGTATGTGACATTACTGAGTTCAGTACGTTTTTCTAATATCGACGTCCTGAAGATTTTGGGATTCATGTAAATTTAACCATCTATTGTTAGTTTTTAAGTCCGTTA
>JANCMC010003156.1:0-16981 GCA_024363005.1 Charaxes varanes
GGTCGTACGTCCTGCTAGGCAGGGTAGGTAAGATTGTTTTTTTTTTATTCTGACCATATTTAGTAGGGTTCCCCCTATCTAGCCAAATTTGGTGTCATCACTAGAGCTGCTTTAGATATCCTTTCTATTAGAGAACTTATAATGCTTCTTGGCAAGACAAGATCTTTTAATAGATTGTTGTTTGATTCCGTTGTACGCATATTGCCTTCAATCGTACTTTATAGAATCACTAGTTGTTAAACGCGACTTTGTGTGCTTAAAATATGGTAAAAATTTTTAGCGTCATGATATATAGCCTTCCTCGATAAATGGGCCATCTAACACTGAAAGAATTTTTCAAATCTGACCAGTAGCTCCTGAGATTAGCGCGTTCAAACAAACAAACTCTTCAGCTTTATATATTTGTATACACAGTGTAGAATAGTATAGATATAGATATGCTTGAATAAATACTTTTAAGTAGGTAATTTTATAATACCTATAATATAAATATTTTGAATACTCGTTTATTCCTGAACATGGCAGTCCGAGTGGCGACCATCAGAGTATACAAAACGGGGTCACTCATCGCTCCCACAATAAAATACCAGTACGACGTACAGCTTTACGAGCTATTCCGCAAATTTTATTATTCCTCCTAGAATTTAATCAGGGTCCTGCTTCTATATGATCAGGTTCTAGTTTATATTTTTCTTAATATTACGTATGTTTTACTAGCCGACTCTTAAATATATATACGTGCTTTAATTTTTTTTTCACAGTCTTCACTACTTAATTTAATATAATTTGGGCCAATTTTCCGCGCTGTATTAATCGCAAATACTTCATTTTAAACTATACCAATTTTTTATTTCTTTTATAACTTACCTGTACCAAATTTTTTACACGCGGGAACTTCAAATTTTGCGGGTTCCTTATCTTTCAGTCAAAAAATGGCAGATGTTTTAAAACTCTGAATTAGTGTTGATTTAAACGAAAGCAATGTCTTTTTAAAGTTGCTAGAACCCATAAGGGAGAGACTAACAGGAAATTCCAAAAATACTTTGATAATAATAATTCCACAGAGTTGTACTACTACGTTGCAGAGAATAACCATCACTCTAAATAAATAAATAAATATATACAGGACTATATGACACACGGACGTCTGTTCCTAAGGTAGACAACTTAATGCCTGTATCCAGCTGCGGTTAAGCCTATGATTGAAGGCCGTACATTTTCCAGGAGTTTTCAATTAAATTACAAAAAGTGGCAGCATAACCACATTGAGTTTGGGCTCGTTTCATTCGTCTTGACGAGTACTTTGTATTTAGTGGTACATATTTAAATAAAGTATTTTTTTTAATTACTTAAAATTGATTACAGTTTCTGATACTAGTACTTGTAGTACGTAATGCGATTTATTGTTGTGATGTATTCGAATATATTACACTTTACTCAGGTAATTTTTCAAAATATTGATGAAATTATTTTCTTATTTGTTTGCTCCAACATTTTTTAAATTTCCATATTTCGGTCTATTTATAATTTTTGCCTCATGCGAAACGATTGTGGAATACTATATTAGTTTAAAGGGGTTTTTTTTGTGCATTACCTTTTATTAGTAAATTGTATATTATATATATATCTATGTACGGTGTGTTTTTTTTTTCAGATACATCTTTTTCTTTCTTTTCCTTTCTATGTTTCTTTCTTTCTTTTTTCTTTCGTTCTGTGCTTTGAATAGTACCTTGAGTAGATCTGGTTATCTATGTCATAGAAAATAAGTTCTTCTTTACATTTTGCCTACAAGATAAGATACCTTTATCTATATTTACATATATAAGCCAAAGGTCATCTATCATAAAATCTCGTAAACAGCGGGACGTACAAAGATGAAATTTTGCAAGGAGATAATTCTTGGTTAGTACACGTCCGTTAAGAACGAATTTTTTGATAGGACCATATTAAGGAAACCTGAGAGCTCTTGCAAGTCGCGGACGAAGTGGCGGGAAACAACTGTTTTTTTTTATTGTCTTTAATCTCAGCTCTAAACCATGTTAAATGATAGTGGATGAGTGTACTGGATATAAAGCCTTAAAGCTCCTCCGCGCTCGATAGTTCGCAACTTTGTCAAGCGATAGAGCACTTTGACACAGTTGCTTTTAATCACAATATGCAGTAACGGCGTCTGCATCGTAAATTTTTACAGCTTTAACTTCACTCAGAGTCAGATTGTTAGGAAACTTGTGCTTATTGGCTTGTTAATTTTGTAGTAAAGAAACTGTAGAAGTTTTAATCAGCGGCAAAGAATATCTGTCACTCCATCTCTTCCCGTGGATGTCGTAAGAGGCGACTAAGGGACCTTTCTAAAAGAGTCGAAGCGAAACGTGCGTTGAGGCACATCGGAAAGTCAGTGTAGTGCTGTGCTTTGGTGGCGGATTCGGTGGTGTATCGTTCGGGTTGCAGCATTACACCGGTTTTCCCTCGTATTCATTCGCGGATTAAAGCAAAGTAGCTTAGTTTTTCATGCACACCGTCTCTTCTCATTTATCATGCAATAATTGTCCATAGAGAATAAAGTATTTTCAACACATTTTAGATCGCAATAGTGAAATATTTACTAAACGAGAAAAATATACATGGTTACGAACACACGATAAAGAAAGAATAATGTGATACGGTAAACCTGCTACTTGTTAGTTACTTGTTCAAGTTATTCACGAGATGATCGTACATCTATTTGGTAAACTGGAGTCTATTATAGATGCAGACACCGTGTGAGACGCCGCGTACTCTACAAGAATATCTTTTGTTTTTAACTGATAGAACATCACTGTAAAGTTGGAAGTTTTACATGTTTTACCTTCTAAGGATGTAGTTTTCTTGCTTATTTTATTTTTACTAAAGTACTATGCCACGTAGTTGTATTGAACAAATAATTATGCTTTGGTAATTGGTCCCGCATTTTTACATGTACCCGTAACATACTCTAGGACGTAGTACCCCTAATAATAACAATACAGCCATAACAAATATTTGGTTTATTGTAACATTGTAACTTATTTTACAATTATGTTTCTTATACTACAGAATAATAGCGTATATTAATTATACTTATTTTTATAATAGGTAAAATTATTCGCGTACTTGGTGTTTCTTTACTTTCTGTAAGTCCGTTCGCCAGTTGGTAAAGGCCTCCTCCAACCTCTTCCATTCGGTCTTTCTCTAACCAATCCATGTTATGTCTGCGACCAGTTTAATATCTTCATCCTATTTAGTTCATGCAATACCCCTTATGCTAATGAAATAAATCTTTAGTAATAGAACATTTAACCCGGCCTTAAAATATGTTGATACACAGTAACTTCAAAAATTAATCCTTCAGCAGAACTTACATAAATAATAAGGAGAAATAGGTGTTCATTATTTTAACTTTCTTTTATTATTATTATATTTGTCCTGTATATCATTTTGGTGGTTTTTGTCGGGGAGCTTCCAACCAAATAATATTGAGCGGTTTTAGTGGACTGTATATTTTATTTAAATTAGGTACTTACGAAGTTATTTTAAGCCCTGTTAGTTCTTATCCATTTGGATACGCTAGATACGTTGTACATTTTATGCAGATCGAAATTGTCCTTTACAGCATATCATTAAAATTAATATCTTAGGAGATATGAGAGATTGAAAATACAGAGCCAGAGCGGTCGGCCGGCGGTGGTAGGTGCAGTGGGCAGCCAATAGATGGCGCTATTTTTTCAATATTAAATGGTTAGAGTAAGCGACCGTTCGGGCAAAAAAACGTCTGCCGAGTCCGCTATTAATAAATCAAATGTTTGTTTACATTACCTTTGAAAACGAATGTGTCACCCTCGGCAGACTTTAAAATAGTGTCGATTTTAGGGTTCGTACACAGTATGGGATCCTCTAGAGACGTACGAGACAAAGTCTCCATTGGTCTTATGAGATTATGAACTGGACCCGGCCTTGTTCTGGGGCCGTACAGTTTCTAGAAGAAAACAATATTTCAGCAACGTTTTAATATACAGTGAGTATATCTACCCAACACACTTATGTCACCCGCTGACAATCTTAGGGCCCCAGCACGAACTTTTCGAATCGAAGTAAGTCGCGTGTCGTCTTTACTTAGGAGAAAATGTTCGTGTTAGACCCACAAGCCGCAAGTCTCAACAATGTTACGCTTTTAATCAATGTGTAAACCTCGCTAGTGAGAGTCCACTGTGGACATAGCTTGAAAATTTTCATCCTAAGTAATGTCGACTCGTAGACTCACTTCGTTTCGAAAAGTTCGTGCTAGGCCCTCTAGAAGTAATTTATGTGGCTGTTGTAATGCCGAAGCCAGACATAACTCAAAGATTTTGTCCTTTGAAGACCACAAAGTATAACAAAACTTTGTGCAGATCCCCGGCCACACTATATGATCATTGAAATGAAGTTATGTGTGGATCCGGCATAAGACAATTATGACTAGCAAGAGAATTAAAACGTCATCAACCTGGACTGTCTTTACGGTGTAACTTCTAATACGAACTATTTCACATCGACTTTTGCCAACTTTAACTACAGTTTTAACTTTAACCTTTCCTTTTGGATTTGTTACTATTATTAATAAGTAGGGCCCGGATAAATACGTGTTAGCAGGTTATTAAAAGACAATGGAAGCTTTACAGATTTATTGATATATTCCGGATTAGTATAACAAAGTAAACTCAGGAACTACTGGTGCGATTTGAAAATTTATATCAGTGATAGATATCCCATTTATCGAGGAAGGCTATATATTATCACGCTAAAATATTTCACCTAATTTAACGCAGACGGTGTAGCAGGTAGAACGTAGTGTTGAACATATTCGTATGTATAAATTAACTCAATTTGTAAAAACGTGGAAATATATTATGATGTATTTGATCAATCGATGTGATTCACGTGTTTTTAAGAATAATTTTTAATTCCTTGCAACTAGTACTCCTAGTAACAAGCCATTTAAAACAGTCATAAAAGGAGCAAGAAAAAACTAAGATGTCCAAGCAAATATTACCAAAAAGATTTGTATCTAATCGTGAAATTCAGAACTTTTTTTTATTATGTATCATTAACAAAATGACACGCAGGCAATAATACTATTTCATTCTATATTATCAGCAAATTTGCAATCTGTGCCACGATTATTATTAATTTTGTACTAAATATATCAAATTACGGACTTAGAGTTAATATATGTAAATTACGCGTAAATTATGCGATCTTCCATAAATTTTATGTTACACTTTAAAGGGGGGTAGGGTATCACAAAAATGTGACAGTGTGACAAAGAGCAGGGGAGGCAAAAATCTGTGACGTGATAAATAAAAATTTAGATATTCAAAAAAATAGGGGAAAAAAATAAATCAGCTGTTTTCTTTTAATATCATATATATCGGTACCATTTTAAGAAATTTACGCTGCCGGAGCCGTATGAAATTTGACACAATTATAGTTTATGGAGAGGATGGTTTGCGATGATGAAATTTTCTGTAAAAATGTATTCTTAATGCATGAAATTATTAAAATAAAACCTTACGCACACCAATGCCAAACGATTTACTGTACATTACACACATTTGTATCAATAATATCATTAAAAAATCGTGTAACATAATTTATCGATGACCTCTTAGTTCTAAGGTTTTAATACCATAATAGCTGAACAATAGTGAAAGAGCACCTCAGTTATTACATATTCTAGTAAAAGAAAAGGCCTTTGCACAGCAATTCGGCAATAATATTATCTCTTTTTTGTATATAATATCATTGATCGAACGGTTTTGTTTTAATAAATCTATTTTCGTCCATAATGCTATACAGGGTGTGATATATGCGCAAGCACAATCAACTCGCATAATATCGCATGCATGATATAGCATTGACGTCGATGCATAGATTTTGC
The DNA here is from genome assembly GCA_024363005.1 of Charaxes varanes. Taxonomy (NCBI): domain Eukaryota; kingdom Metazoa; phylum Arthropoda; class Insecta; order Lepidoptera; family Nymphalidae; genus Charaxes; species Charaxes varanes. The sequence goes on from JANCMC010003156.1 coordinate 5,933, forward strand.
TGCCAGTTTTGATTCTACATCATATTTAAAAATATATGTTTTTCCTCTTGAAATAATTCTTCAAGCACTTTTTAATTATTATATGTTTGTGAATTATTCAAGAAGATACTGTATGAAACTGATTTACCTTTTCTTTCCTATAATTCTTTGGTTTTAAATGAAATAAATTTATTCTTCACTATATACTAACACATATAGCAACTATAGACATATGTATACCGACTGTATTTAAACATTTTACACTATAATATTTTATGATAATGTAAAGATGTACTGTTAGGCAGCTAATACTTTATTACTAAAAATAATTTATCCTTGCTTACAGCTTTGGCGCTATGTGACTGGTCAAACCTTCAGATGCGTAGAAGAAATTTAGCGCGTCGCCATTGTGGCCCCAAACAGCATACCGACAATTTCTCTCGAATAGGATCGGTAGCCACATTCGAAGCTATTGAACTAGTGCAGTCCCTGAAAGAAATCACCAGAACAACTACCGACAGTATAAATCTGAAACCCCTACTAATGAGGACAGCTATGAATATGTTTTCTAACTACATGTGCAATGTTCGTTTCGACACAGAAAACGACGTAGAATTCAAAAAAATTGTTGATCATTTTGATGAAATTTTCTGGGAAATAAACCAAGGGTACGCTGTCGATTTTCTACCTTGGCTGGCCCCCTTTTACAAAAAACATATGGACAAACTATCTAACTGGACCCAGGATATTCGTTCTTTTATCTTATCCAGAATTGTAGAACAGAGGGAAACTATTTTGGACATGGAAGGTCCTGAAAAAGATTTTCTTGATGGCCTTTTAAGAGTACTTCATGATGATCCCACTGTTGATCGAAATACAATAATTTTTATGCTTGAAGACTTCTTAGGCGGTCATTCATCTGTGGGGAATCTAGTTATGCTTTGCCTTACTGCGGTTGCGAGAGATCCTGAAGTAGGAAAGAAGATCAAAGCTGAAATTGATGGTGTGACAAAAGGGAAACGCGTTGTTACTTTAGCTGATAGAAGTTCCTTGCCTTACACAGAAGCAACAATCTTAGAATGCTTACGATATGCTTCATCACCTATTGTCCCTCATGTCGCAACAGAAAATGTGAATGTAGCTGGTTATGGTGTTGAAAAAGGAACTGTCGTATTTATAAATAATCACGAATTAAACACGTCACCTAAATACTGGACTCATCCTGAAAAATTTGATCCATCGAGATTCTTAGAGTATACAAAGGTCCGTGCAAGACGAAATTCCTTTTGTGATTCAGGTATGGAATCAGATGGAGAAAAAATTGGCCCAATAAATAGGGCCAAGGAAATTGAAAGAGAAATAGTCTCTGTAAAGAAGAATATACCACACTTTTTGCCATTCAGCATTGGCAAAAGAACTTGCATTGGCCAAACCCTAGTAACCACAATGAGTTTTGTCATGTTTTCAAATATTGTTCAAGATTTCGATGTAGCAGCTGTTAACAAAGAAGATTTGAGACAGAAACCTGCCTGTGCAGCGTTACCCAAAGAGACTTACAATCTATATCTTCTGCCAAGGAAACAGTAAACTCATGATTATATTAGATAAACATTCTAACTTATTCTGCGTCCAATTACTATGTTATTTCATAACGTTGTCATCAAATGTAGATCTAGGAATATACATAAAATTCCCTTTTTTATAATTAACTTAAACTAAACTTAACTTAACTTAAACTTAAATGTTAAATTACAAAACTGTACATTTTCGATTAATATGATGATTTTGCATTGTTCGGCCAAGTCAAATTAAAATCAAATTTTGAACGCAGAATGAGTTTAGGGTATCGCTCAAAACTATTTATTACTGAAATGAATATAAGTACTATGCAATTATTTCCTAAATCTGACTTTCTAAGTAACATTTTAATACTCTGCTCAATTGATGCACCTGTGCAGTTGATATGCGTAAAAAAACATACTTACCTTTAGGACTGTACGTCTTGTACATTGCACAAATTAAATATAGCTCTCGGAGTCAAACTGAAAGTAAAAAAGTGTACTTTGATGTGTAATGCTGACATCAGAGGAGCTAGCATGAACATTCTCGATAGTTTTACTTACTTTTACGTTCGAAACAAAACATCAAATGAAGGTTCGTGCTTTCATTTTTCACGACTTACACGGTCGTAATGTTGAGGATTCGATACGTGCGAGTTTTGATTTCATTCTTGCTAGCAATATTTAGCAACTAAGTTGTGTAAAACGGTAGCCTTAATGTTTTGTTTGAAGTTCGGTTTCGAACGTAAAAGTAAGTAAAACTATCGTTAACTCAGTGCCTATTCTTCTGTATCGAGATTTGTGATTTATAAACTGTTAGCATTGTAATAATATGTTGATTCGAAGACGACGACTGCTTAACGTTCGGTGGACCATCGATTATATTCAACTTGATATTTTTTATTGTAGCTCTTAAATATGTATATATATAATTACATATTATTTCTTTTTTTATCAATTATTTGATTTATACATAGAAGAAAATATATATTTGATTCTTCCTTGCGTTACTTTGCACAATACCGTGAGAAACGGGAACATTACCAAAACCAAAATAAAAACTTCATCTAAATTGTTACAGGCGTCCCCAAAATATATATATAAATTATTATATACGAGGACTGTTGGCCTAAAATAATAAGTTGTAGACTTAAAAAGCATTTATTTAGATTATAGATATAACGTAGTTCCTAGTAGTAAATATAATATTTATCCATTTTTGTTTTTAGCAGTAACTAATATTATGTAATATTATAGAACGGCAAATTTGTGTTTACCAGTGCTGGATGAATATTTTATTAGTCTTACAGACCGGAATATCCGGGTTAGTGTTGCCAGTTCTTTTAGAACATAGTGGGCTTTTGAATTATCTTAATTTTAAAATGTGAGATTCTTATGCTGATAATGCGACTTTAAACAAATATTAATATTTGTTTAAAGTCGCATTATCAGCATTCGCATTAGCAGCACAAAATTAATTTTGTGAAAATTTAAAGTTTTTTTAATTGCTTTTTTGCTCTAATCTTTCGCTTCACGTACTTTAGTTAGGAAGTCCAAAAACGGGACTTTACCTAACCCTCGCATTTTAATTTGGGCTAAAAATCAGGATATCTGGCCCGGACACCTGCCTTTAATTAAGACGGATTATTATTTATCCAGTACGTCGTAAGTTTATGAGAAAAAATTTTTTTTTCCAATTATTTACTAAATAAAGAAATCCTAGAATATTTACAGCCAGAGATATTTTGTAGTAAATTAAAATTATAATAACAACTCAAATAAGAAATTTTACTAATAATGTAAAAACTGTGATTACAAAAAATGGAAACTGAAATATATATATCCTTGCAAATTTTATAATTCTTTTACTTACCAGTTCCCTATACCATAGAACATAGAACTATTCTACTTAATCCTAACTATGGTTATAAATGCGAATGCCATTTTATTTCTTAAACTTCCTCACTTTAACTTCTCAACTAATTATCATGTAATTTGGCATGCATTTATGTAATAGTAAGGATATAGAATTACTTGTCTTTCGTTGACTATAATAAAGCGTTCGATTCTTTAAAGCATAATTACATATGGGATTCATTAAAGAACCAAGGAATAGAAAGTAAATTGATTAGGATCATAATGAATATATATATTAATAGTACATCAAAAGATCAACTTCAAAGCATTGGTGATCAATTTAAAATACAGAAGGGTGTGAAACAAGGAGACCCGCTATCACCCAAAAATATTTAATGCAGTCTTGGAAAATATATTTAGGGAACTCAACTGGGATGAATTTGGTATAAGTATAAATGGTGAAAAATGATACCATCTTAGTTTTTTTTAATGTTACAAGGGGGTAGACGAGCAGGCAGCCCATCCTTTGGATCTTATATTTCATTATTTTCTATAATAATAGTAATAATTGTTATCTGAGAATCTAGGGGTTCCGAGGATGACGTCAGATGGCAATCGGTCATCTTAACTCGCCCCACAGTCAAATCCTCTGCAATCTAAGCGAACCCTGGTACTACTACACCGGGATAACGCTAGGAAGAAGAAGAAGACCATCGTCGTCAGCGTATGTTCGTCCACTGCTGGAGATAGGCGTCTCCTAAAGTGCGCCATGTTTCACTGTTTTGGCAAGCGTAGTGTAGGACGCCCTCCAGCAAGGTGGAGTGACGATTTGCGAAAGGTCGCTGGCAAAAAGTGGATGCGTCAAGCCGAAGACAGGGAAATTTAGTATCCTATGAATATAATTGCTTTCTTATAGAATTTACTTGTATTTACTTTCTACACAGGATTTTACGCTTTGCAACTCTAAGCGTAAAGCTTGTGTTAGATGATGGATGCGATTATAGGCCAGAGGGTTCAGAAATTTAACTGGTATTTTATGGACTTCGATCCAGCGTTTTCACCGTTGAGTTTTTTATTATATCTTTCAGTCTACGGGTATTTAACCATCAAGATACTATAACTTCAAAAAACCATTGATTTTTATTTCAACAAAGATGGTAGAGCATACTCCCTTTGTGGAAGAACAGTCATTCTTTAACCCAAATGCATTCAGCGTTTATTGGACTTAAAGTGTTTCAAGTGCTTATTCTTTATTGTTTTATTGGAATAAATTGCTCAGCTTTTCTCGTCGAGTGGCAAGTGAACATTTGTTTTCACTTAGAAAAACCACTAGACGCTCCGTTTTATTCAGTTGGGGCCATAACACCAGCGAAAAATGTGGAGTAAAGTATGGTTTGTATAAAGCACGAGCGTATTCTTTTTTTTTGTTTTTTAGGATAAGCGGGCAAACGAGCTAACGGATCAACTGAGAAATTTTCTCTATTCATCTCTATCATTCATTCATATTCATAAATTCATCTCTAACTTGCCATATTATATAGTTGTGCCAACGAAAACATATATAAACCCTTAAACAGCCGGACTTAGGTTTGTCAGCGTATTTAATACCGGTAAGAACAATAGGCCAGCATGAAGTTTGAGTGGTCACAATTTTGGTAGGTACACGGCACTAGATGTGAGAAAAATGTAAATTCATATTTTTCTCACCTTTAGTGTCGTATACCTGCCAAAGCCAAGGTCAATTAAAAAATCACACTTGGCCATTAATTTAAGCTTAGTAGGAGGGGGAAAAGGGAATATTAGACATACCTAAAAAGTATTCCTAATATTCTTAAAAAAAATAAATAAATAAATAATGCCTGAGTTACAAGTAACAGCTGCCTGTTATACGCAAATATATATTTTTTAAATATACAAATAAATACATATAAGCAGGGTCACTACCCACTGCGCCAACGGCAAAGTCACAAAAAAAGGCAGTAAGATAAAAACATAAAAAGGCACGCAATACCAAAAAGTGCAGAGAAACTGGGCTATGCGGTATTCTTTCCTTTTATTTTATATATATACAACTAAGTTTATGTAACAATTTTATGTTCCAACCGTAGTCAACTCGGCTGGCATAAGAAGGCAGAAGTTCTTTAGCGGTGCGTTTCTTACAAACATTTTTCAAGTTTGACCTTTTAGCTTTGTCCATTTTTATACACATAAATACAGCATTATTATTCGTTACTTACAAAAAATACTGTAAGTAAGTATTAAACATGGTTGTATGAAAAACTGTGAGGCATTTGACCTGCAGTGAGATGGAATAGGTCCTAAAATAAATAATATGTAGAACGTGCATATTCTCATATAGCATATTAATGAATTAATTTCAGCTCCCACGGCAGCGAAAATGAGACAATAAATATATAAGGAATTTCATACAGATTAAAGAGTTGTCGCCGGTATTAAGACGCTCCGGCGTTTAATATAATATTCAAATTGAGCAAACAACGGGAAATAGTTGAGCGTGCGGAATCCTAATATCGGGGATGAGCCAAGCGTGAGCTGCCTTTATTTTGTCTTAACCTCTTTTATTTTTAACTACGTTACTTCTTATTTCTTGCGAAAAAAAAATTCTTTAAGCACATATTTTTATAAATATCATTTTTTTTATGGGTTTCCACTTTTTTTTTTCTAATATATCTGGGATAAGTAATATTCTAGATGGACAACGACCAAAGTTTGCCTAATCGTGTTAAAAACTAATTTTCAGTTTAACCAAAATATTAGCGAAATAAAAATTACTGTATGGGTGTCTCTCTGAACTCTTGTCATTAAAATAAAACCACAACGGCTACACTAAAATTTGTTGTATCATTTCCGCGTTCCATGCCGTAAACCACTTTAAAAAAAACTGACGCTTATTTCGGAGGCAAACGGGAGTATTAAATATATGTGATACTAAAAATACTTATAAGGAGATTAGATTAAACTGTACATTACATAAAGCTGAATACATTTGTTTATATGTATAATATGACACCGATAATTAGTCTCTATGTCGTAGAATAGCGGTCGGCATCCATTTGGCAGGCAAGGGCCACAGCGTTAAGAAATTAGATGTTGGCGAGCCATACTTCTAAAATGTACGTCTCATCAGAAAAATCGAAACACCTTGCAAATTTACATTTTGTAGACATTATCAGAAAAATGTGTATATTTAGGAATATACATACATCAAAGAAAACGGAAAGTGTTTCGATTTTTCTGATGAGAAGTATAATTATTTGGAAATAGGTGTTTAGTTATATACATATTTGTGTAGCAGACATTATAGGCGATATTAAAAATGCTGAATTTCAGTACATCACAACAAAACTTGCGCTCGTGTAATGTCATTATTATATATTTATAAGAATTAGATTGTCATCTACAAAACAGTTACGGACCACAAAGAGAGGAGGTGCGGGCCACATGCGGCCCGCGGGCCTAGCATATTAGACTAATGCTATGATATATCCTCGAAGATGATTTGATTTATGTTATAACTTAATAAATACAAAGTTGAAAAACCAAAAGTAACCATTTTTTTTTAAATAGTTAACCTAAGTTTATTCTTATATATTTTGAAGATAGATCGTATTCTTCGGATCTTCCGTAAATCGGGCAAGACAACTTCTGCCGGGGCCCGCTAGTTCAATATGAAATTTTAAACTATTAAAACTATTCCCGCTGAGGCTGGGTGAATTGCCTATTAGATGTAGTGAAGTCATACCATTTTAAAGATTGCGCTGCCTTATGTCTATGATACGGAATTGTTCTCTTATTGGCCGGTGACCGACATGACACACTATGGCTCTTACGTCATCAATTTATAGGCATTTGACACGAAATGTGAAGAAAGATATAGTACCCATCAGTAGTTGTCTACTAAATCGTATGAAAGTACCATTCATCTTTTGCTTTTTAATGCCTTGGTCATTTTTCTTTTTTTTTTTTTAATAATTTAATAAAATGTGCACTTGTATATTTTATTTCAATAGTGATGTAACTTTGTGTGTAATAAAGATTTTTATATAACAATCGACAAACGAACCGGCAGCTCACCTGAGTGGCTACTGATGGAAATCTGGCAATATTATTATATTAAATTATCAAAATAAAACCACACTCACACCAATGCAAGGTGATTTACACCATTTACACACACATGTATTGGATGATGTCAAAGCGTAATCGTGACGGTCGTATGTTATATTAATTTTCAAATATTATATTTCCGTGAATAGAATATATTTCGTTCGACGCAAATAGGTTCGTGGACGAATTTCCGCCAGCTAGCGATCACTAGCAAAATTTTAAAAATTCTAATATTTTTTGTATACAATACTCGTCACAACTCGTCTCGTCTTTATATGAATACTACTAATGATAAATCTATTATTTTGGTAGAAAAAACTTATGCCCAAAAATGTGACAAAGTCTTTGGAGGCAAATCGCTATCAAAATTCGGAAAATTTCACAAAAATGTCATACAAAAATGGGACAGGCTTACAAAAATAATTTTAATAGACGGAAAGTAAAAAGTTGCTTTTTTTAAATGCTGTTAATTTTGTCTCCATATATCTATTATACATATAATATCTTTAAATATAATATTCTTTGCATTTAATATTTTACTAATGCAAATCGTAACAGCTAGAATACATCAATACTTTTAAATTTATTTATGTTCGATTCCGATCGGCACACCGGAATGGCACCTGGTTGGCGGTTCATTTTATACTGGTTTTGCGATACACGATCGATGGGAGATCGATCTGAGGATATTGCATATTTATCAACCTCTGACACGAGTAACGACTCAAACATCTTCATGAGGCACAAAACAAACATGTTTAAGTGCACGGACCTGTGTACTGATCTTTATTCGAATCAGGAAGAAATTGCTTTGTACTTACTTGTATTTGCTTGTTTCAAAAGCGGCCAAGGGCGTTTCAAGACATGCAATAGAAGGGTTCCGTATCGGATACGCGATTTAGATATTTGTTACATGATTTGTCCAATTTCGCTCAAAATAATTTTCATAGTGAGTTTTTAACATGTTCTATCAATATGAGAAATTTTAAGTCTCTACATCTTATAGTCTGGGAATGCTAGGGGGAGGGGGACCACCTTAAACTATAAGGGTTCCTTGTGGGATTACAGAACCCTAAATATGAAGAAGCTCAGACGATGAAGTTATTGTTATGTGACTGTGATGGGCTCGCCAATAAAAGAATAGCCTCTTTGGTGTATGGAATAGAAGGGATATTTTGTTATAATAAACACCCATAATAAACAAACAAAATGACCGGATATAATGATTTCGTCACCTTGGAAGCTGATTTATACGTGATGTCTTGACACCGTCACGTATTAAAAGAATGGTACATGAAGTGTTCACAAATTACGTAATAGAACTGAAATAAATTTAAATTTCCAACTTTAAGTACCAAATACAAAACATTTCCCTTTGCGTTTTATCTGCTTCAGTATATACACAAAAGTTTGTAGATTTTTTTATAGACAATGTAAAAATCGTTTACGTCAGTTGAGTCCATCAAATAGAGTCCAAGTAGAAGCAAGATAGAGTTAAGGCTATCAGATAGAGTCCATTTCGTAGACTCTTTCTGATAGATGTTAACACAGGTTGTCTGATGACGTTTCCGAGCCAAAAGTGATTAAAAGCTAATCTTTTGGATTTCCGTGCCTTAACTCACCTTATATTTTTGTCCTTGCAACTTATTAGTGGGCCCCACGACTTACAAACAAAGGTTCGAAATGGGTACACTTTACAAAACAGGACTTAAAACCAGTTAATAACATCACTCTGTGACATCAAATTATTTAATTATGTCACCGATATTATATACTAGCTTTTTAGACGTAACTTCATATTTCCTTATTCGCTGGGCTATTATCGCTCAACTCACTAGTCTTGAAATAATTTTAATATCAGAGGAAATATCCGACACCTTCCGTGTTCTGGAAAGCGCCTAAAATAGTGGGTCCCGATTGAAGTCACTTAGTGTATACACTCAGTGTATATCATACATAAAATGTTTCTAGTGTTCATTTAATAAATTAAAATTAAAATGTTTCTGTTATTAAATAATCAAAAACTTTTTCTTCATTTTGTTATTAGAATCGCGACAAAAACTACGCAACCGTTCCACGTCGCACTAGCGGTATTGGTCGTGATCGCCTGGATCACCCGCTCGGGCTCTAGCGCCAACGTGCGCGGCTGGCGCGCGCTCTACGTGGGCGCCGTGGCCACACATCTCGGGGCGCAGATTTGGATGACCTTGATATCTGGTAAGTGACCATATCTCCAGAAACGCCGGCCTTAACACGTGATCACGAAACAAGGCCTATCGGAGAAGTAGAACAAAAAAAAAACGAATTCATTCACATCAGGCATTTGCCTAGAATCTATTAAGAGTAATTAGAACACTTCATAATTCATAATTTATTTATTTGCGAATATGAGTACAGGGGCTGTTACATAAAAATATGCCCTCCACATTCCGCTAAAAAGCATGCATTAATTCATTATACAAATTAATATAAAATTATTAAATGTCATGGAATATAGTTCAGAATTTAAAAGTGTCAAAACTTAAAATAATATAACAAAAACAAATCAAATAATTACACATAATAGTCAACGATAAATTATAAATTATAAAATTATAAATTATTTTTATAAAGTGTAGTAAAATAGTTAAACTATTACTTTAGTATATTATTTTCTCATCTAACGTTATGTGAAATTATTATCAAACTTTAATCGCTTAAGACAATTAAAATGATATTACCAAATTTGCCCGTAACCCAATTTTACGTACAAGGCCTCGGCACTAAAGCCGCGTCGTACGCTAGCCATTCGACTCAAGTCGTGACATTTGACTCTTATGCGATTCCGGGTATGCATTCTAGTTATAACTCTAATACGCGGTAAATCTCAATGTCGTGATATATACGTGACGACGCAGATGTAAAAGATAAAACGGTTCTTTGCACTACTTTTGATGTCTACTTTATATCTACTATAAGATGTTTTAGCATTTTTGGTACTCCTTTGGTACAAGTAGAGTATTTTGTCGCTACGACACAATAGACGCAGCTCTAAGCTCCCGCTGAGCCAACTGGACGTTATTTGAGATTAATTTAACAGGTTATTTACAATATATAGCATCAACGGTAACGGTAAATACAGACTTGTTATTTGTTTTAAGCCAATAGTTTTAAAAGAGTAGCTATTAAACACTTACGAGTTGCCTGTGGTGAGAATGGGGCGGTGTGTCGTCCGTGCTCCTATCGATATCCGCATTTGATGGACAGATCATATCCAGAGGTTCATTTTTGACCTCATCCATAAGCCGAGGGGACGGCGATGAACTTGAATTAGAGATCCCGTTTCCGTTGTTTCCTTGCTCGTTGTGCGCCCGAGTGTTATTCACCATTGGATGGCCTTTAGTCGAGAAGTCGTGGATCTGGGGCTGGTCGTTGTTGTTGTCGTGGCGCACACGCTTGATGACGTCAGGGGAGTTGTCTGCGGAGCGAGACATGCGGCGAGGGGGAAGAGGAATACGGCGCATGATGGGAGGGGGATGCAACAGGG